>CM076572.1:715476012-715645936 GCA_034641835.2 Pinus albicaulis | reverse complement strand
CCCACGAATGGAACGGGGTTAAAGGACTGGTCATGCTTTAAATAATACCCATGCATGTAGAGCTCGCACATTAAGTGTTCTCCTATAACATCATGAATTTTTAAAATATAGAGAAATTGAATGGGGTCCTCAATTTCGTACCAAATCTACTTATATATACTTTCAAGACAAAAGAAAAGAAATTGTTCATGAGGGAATAAGGCATAGCTATGTGGAAGAGGTCTGCAAGCCATTACCTGTTTTGCTAGGGAGAACATCTTCTCCTTATCTGCCTTTAGCAATTGAACTTGTTCTTCCAACTCTTCTATCCTAGCCTTCTGTTTGGCCTGCTTCAGCCATGCCTTGTATAACTAATCTATGTACCCTGTGATGAATCTAGCAGCCTATTCTCGAACCCTAGGTGTTTCTTTCTTGTGGTCGCTCGCCGCAGACTGCCACTTTTGAATTTCAACGGCCAATACAAATTCTCGACCTTCAAACAACTCTTTGATTGGGCCGGTCTGGGTAGCTGCGGTGGAGACTTAAATCTTCAGCTTTATTTCCCTCCATTTGTAGATTTTTACCTTCCTTTTTAAACGTGAAACATGCTTCTTCAAATCCCGAACCTCCCTTTTAAGTCTCATCGTTTCACTGAACTACAGCTGATACCTCTTTTTGAGACGTAACTTTATTTTCTCACACTATTCGACCCATTCCTATTTAACGGTGAATTCAATTTTTGGACCTATGATAGGCTCGGAAGGTGGCGGAATGTTGCCAGCATCCTCTACAGATTATTTTGTTAAGCCCTTCTCGCTGGGCCCCCTATTCTTCTTATACATTTCTTCTGGGAACTCCTACTGTTTAGTTGGGAATTTCATTGATCCCTCTGTGTTCTGATGTTTCTATAGGAAATCTGTCTTCCTGTTGAACCCCCAATTGTTCCAATTTAGTAGTGTCTGGGCCAATCTTGGCCATGTCAACAAATTTTAGTACCAGGGGAACAACCACTTCTTCCATTAACCGTTTGGGCTATCGAAATCCCCTCGCCCCTCTGGGCATCAGGGACTAGAATGGAGAACAGGGAACAAAACCATCATCTTCATTTCTAGTTTGGACCGAGACTTCATGCATTACTACCTCAACCGAAGTCGATGTTGGTTCTTGTGGGTACGCATTGATTCCGTGGCTCAATTCCATTCTTTCCTCTTGCCCTTTTCTTACCACTTCTTCTTCATGGGTCGATACTGGTTCTTGTGGAACAATATCGACTCCCTAACTCATTCGTTCTTTAACCTCCTTTTCCTCAGGAATCACCTTTTTTTTCACAGTTGGTACCGATTCTTGAGGTCCAACATCGATTTCGCGGGTTGACTCCTTTTGTTCTAGCCGAATTGGGGGTGCTTCTTGTGTAACACCCCCACCTGTATCAACATCCATATCTATCTGGACAGGTGATTTTGTTTCTTGCGAAACAACATCACTTTTCATTCCTCTGTTCACAATTCCATTCCTTTGTTCTTGATTGACGAAGGTTGATGACTGTATAAAAATATTGATTTCCTGCACAATGTCCATAATTCCTTCCTCTATGGGTTCTTCAAGCGAGGCTAGTTCTTGTGTGGCAGCCTTGTCTGTGTCGTCGAATACTTCCTCCATATTCATCTCTTCTTCCTTTGGTTCCTCCTGATCAATTTCCATTTCCATTTCCTCGGGTTCCTCTTGGTCAATTTCTGTTTCCATTTCCTCGAGTTCTTCTTGATCAATTTCCTCTGAATATTCTTCTTCCACCTGACTAGCCGGAGAGGTTGGTTATTCTTCTCTAGCAGCAATCATAGCTGCTACTGCTTCTTCTAAGGATCCGCAGAGTCCCACCCAGGAAACCCGCAGCCTGCCTATTGCATGCACGACCAATAATCACACCAATCCATGGTTAGAAATTACTGCCATCATCTAGCGAGAGAACTGAGTAGACTCTGCCATATGATGTAGTTGTTTTAATATGAAAAATGGCATATTTAGGGCATGCACCTGATTATGTGGAAATCGGAGGTGTGTTAGAATTTTAAAGTGATACTTGAACAGAGCTGAGGCCCAACCCTCGCAGGTAATGTATTTTATTACGAAACCTGCAACTTCATTCCAAGGATACGGCATAGTTCTTCACTCGTATCCTCTGCCCAATTGAAAAACACTTTCTCCTGCCTGTAGGAACAATTTGGGAAATTCTGAGAGAGAAGTTTTTTGAGCAAACCATTGTTGCCCCTACTGTCTTAGCCCGCTAACCTCTGCAATTAATTCCTCTATGACAGGAACTTCCAAACCTCTAACCCACGAATGATTCTCCTCTAAATTGAGTGTGAATTCAATTGTGATACCTCTATCAAATCCTTGCAATCTGTCAAAGTAGATATCCCACCCTTCGTCGACAAAAACTTGCCAAACCTCTAGATTGCTGCGAACTGAAACTGTGTTTTCAAGCTCATGCCACACAGCCAGCCCACCCATACTTTGGAGACTTGTAGCAACACTTCCTGTAGCAGCAGACCGTTGGGCATGGTGGTGGGTACAAAATTCGGAGGAACAACATAGTGAAAATGGAAAGGTGGTAACGATAAATACGGTTGGTAACTCTAAAAAATCGAGAAAAATTATGAAAGAATATGGTAAGTGTGGTAAAATAAAATAATAATTGTTTTTACAGGGTGGATGAGACATCTTACAAATCCCAATACGATTTAGTGATGATACCACATATTGATGGGAATCGTAGGGTGTACCATGAGCAGAATGTCACACTTAACTTATGAGGAAATTATTACACTGTCCTTGGCATGAAGACACCCCCCCCCCCCTCAACTTAAATTTTTTCCGTCTGCGGCATTAAAATATTCACGTGGGATGTTTAATTAAATCAGTAAAAGCCACGTGGAGGCATACCTGACGGCCTACCTGGATGATGTGATGGTTGGTAGGATGATAGCGCAGTAATGATGTGGATGATGTAACATCATAAATGTAACAGCATCGGTGTAACAGCATCCGGTGTAATAGCATTCAGTGTAACAGCTGCGGAGTAACAGCATCAGAGTAACAACATCCAGTGTAACAGCATCGGAGTAACAACATTGATGTAACAGCATCTGTGTAACAGCATCTGTGTAACAACATCCGTGTAACAATATCAGAGTAACAGCATCTGGTGTAACAACATCAGTGTAGCAGCAACCGAGTAACAACAACATGAGTAGCAGCAACCGAGTAACATCAACATGAGTAGCATCCACCGAGGAACAACTTCATGAGTAACAAAACCATGAGTAGCAGCAACAAGAAAATCCCTTGATTTCCACTCCTTAGTTGTAGCTCCTGCAAAAATACAAGAAAATTGCACAACATTCTTTATATATATATATATATATATATATATATATATATATATATATTCAACTAGGGTGCAGAGGAAGGATTCTCTGCGCTGATAACCTTCAAACCAGATTTCTCAGAGAGTTGTTTAATAAAAGCATCCTTAGAGGCCGGTCTGTGGCATAGTCTCAGGCAATGTCCATTGACTATAAAGGTAGTACGTGTATTGTTAATTATGACTAGCCTGACTGTTCCATTATCAAATACAGCGTCCACCTCATAAGGTCCCATCCAACGAGTGAAAATATTACCCTTAAAATCCTTAAAATGAGAGTCATAAAGTAGTTCCCAATCTCCATTTTGAAACACATTATTTTTAATAAACTTGTCGTGCCATTTCGTTCTCTGCTACTGGATAGCAGTAGTTCGTTAGACAACCATTGAATGTATTTCATCAAGTTCATTAAGTTGAGCCAATTAGTGTTTATGGGCATCTAATAGATCTAAACCAACTTCCAGAGCTATTCTGAGTGTGCTTATTTCAAATTCTATTGGAAACAACGGGGATTTCCCATAAACCAACTCAAATGGTGAAAACCCAGTTGTATTCCGCCATGTTGTTCTATACGCCCATAGAGCCTCTAGAAGTTTCTGAGCCCAATCCCGATGATGGTATGCCACAGTTTTTGTCAAAATATTTTCTAATGTCTTATTTGTGCTTTCCACTTGTCCATTCGCCTGGGGATGGTATGGAGATGTCACTTTGTGCCTGACCCATATTTTTGCATGAGCTTTGATATCCTGTGTGATTTGAATTGTGCTCCTCCATCTGAAACAACCTCTCTTGGAGTACCATATCGAGCAAAAATTTCTTCAAATAGAAAATCTGAGACTACCTGTTATGTTGCTTTCACAACAGCTTTGGCTTCCACCCACTTAGTCACGTAATCAGTACAAACCAAGATGTGGACTTTCTGCTGGGAGGGTAGGTTAAAGGGTCCAACGAAGTCAATAGCCCATTTCTTGAAAGGCTCGAGGACTATATATGCCTGCAAAGGAATTTCATCAGCTCTACCAAGTTGCCCCATACATTGGAAACTATCACACCTCCTGACATAATTCTGAGCATCACAAAAAATGGAAGGCCAACAATATCCCATTTGTAGCACCTTATGGTCTATTCGTTTGTCCGCAAAGTGCCCTCCACAAGGGCCATCATGGGCAGCTTTCAATACTTCATAAATATCATCTTCAGACACCCAACGCCGGATCTACTTATCTTCTCCTGTATGAAAAAGGTACCCTGCCATCCAATAATATCGAGCACTATGATGAATAATCTTTCGTTGTTCCCTATATGACAAATGAGGAGGCACTTTCCCTGTAGCAAGGTAGTTAGCAATAGTTGCATACCACGAAGGTTTAGTAGAGACTGCAAAAAGATGTTCATCGGGAAAGTTGTCTTCTATTGGTGTGCATTCATCATTGTTATCCATTCTAGATAGGAAACCAGCTACTAGATTATCTTTTCCTGGCTTATCTACTATTGTAATATCAAATTCTTGAAGCAATAGTAACCATCTCGTAATACGGCCAGGATTAATAGTTTTATTCATCAAATACATGATTGCTACATGATCAGTATGGAAAATAGTAGAGTACCCGGTGATGTAATGCCGGAACTTATTGATAGCGTAAATGACAGCTAAGAATTCTTTTTCTGTCACCGTATAGTTTAGTTCAGCAAGAATTAAATTCTTGCTGACATAATAAATTGCATACGGTGTTTTTTCTACCTGCTTTCCTAAAACAACCCCTACTGATATTTAAGAAGCACCAGTATGTATGTGAAATGGTAATGCCCAATCAGGTCCTCGGAGGATTGGGGCCGTGCACACCAGCCCCTTAATTTTTGTGAAAGATGTCTCACAATCTTTAGTCCACAAAAATTCTACATCTTTCGTTAGCAATTGAAATAGTAGGTGTGTTATTTTAGAAAAATTTTCTATAAAGCACCTATAATAACCAGCACAACCAATAAAGCTTCGTACTTGTGTGGGTGTTTTGGGTACCAGGAAATGTAATATTACCTCTACTTTAGCTGGATCAACTTGAATTCCAGCGGCTGAGAGCAAATGTCCCAATTTTACTCCTTCTTCCCTCAGAATATGGCATTTGACTGTACTCAACGATACATGGGTCTGTTTACATCTTTTGAGTACCTTCTCCAAATTTTCCGATCCTTCCCCAAATGAATTCCCATTTGGAGTAAAATCATCCATATATATTTCGACGCTATCATCGACCAAATCAGAAAAAATTCCCAAGATTTCCCTCTGGAAGGTAGCAGGATCATTACACAGGCCAAAAGGAAGGACCCTATATACAAAGGTTCCCCACAGGCATGTGAAATTTGTCTTATCCTAGTCTTTCGGGGCTATCTGGATCTGGTTATATCTGTTGAATCCGTCTAGGAAGGAAAATAACTTCTTTCCATCCAAGGTGTCCAGGACTTGTTCAATGAATGGAAAAGGAAAATGGTCTTTTTGTGTTGCCTTATTTAGTTCCCTGTAATCTACACAGATCCACCATTTACCATTCTTTTTAGGAACGATAACTAGTGGGGATACCCATTGGCTATCTAAGATGGGATAAATGAATCCTATATCCAACAATTTTGTAATTATTCTTTAACAATGTTTTTGAGAGCAAGATTCATCCTCCGTTAAGGCTGTCTTACAGGGCAGCAATCTTCCTTAATGTAAATATGATGAGTGCATAAGCTGGCAGGGATACCCTTCATGTCGCTATAATCCTAGGAAAAATCTTCCTAATGATCTTGAAGGACTTTCAAAAGTTGTTTGGTCTGAGATTCGGATAGGTTCGGGTTGATATTAAGTGTTTCCCCTGGTTTAATCTCGATTGGATTACTATCCTGGAATGGGGTTACATGAATTTCCTCAATGTCATATTTTGGTTAAATGTTTTCCTGTGTCTCACAGTTCATATCAGATTCTAGAATATGTCGAGTTTGATAGGGAACATAACTGGAATCATTAATGAAGGCGTTAATGGCATCATCTTCCATTTCTGTTTTAAATTGAAGGGCCTGACCAATAGTGAGAACTGATCTAACATCTTCATTTTCAGGTTCAGGCTCTTCTGCAGGTAGAGGTTTCTGACTGGGTAATGATTTTTCAGATGGGCTTGGTTCTGCAGGAGAATAAAGCTTGAGATCCTTCGTAACTGTCCTGTTTGATATGATCATGTGTCCAGACCGGAATCCTATGTAGGCTCTTCAGTTACCAACCAGGGTCTTCCTAGGATCAATGGGTGGCCACCTACTGAAGATCGAGTCTGCAATATAAGGAGGTCCATAAGGTAATGCCATGAGTCTACTGAAATGATCACATCCTCTAATTTCCCTACTGGTTTAATTGTGGATCTGTCTGCAAGTTCCAGGATAGTAGGGGTTGGTTTAATGTTTCCAAGTCCTAATGTGTTCATTGTTTCAGTAGTGATAATGTTAATGGTCGCTCCCAAATCCACCAGTACGTTTTGGATTTCAATCCCATTAATTTTTACTGTTAGAATCGGGTTCCCGGGGTCTCCGTATTTTACAGGCATGACCTTTCCTAACATGATATTGGATAGTCTGCCCATTACATGAATATTTAATGGATCCTTAGGTTTACTCCCTGGTTTCTTTGAGAAGTATTTCTTCAAAGTTTTTTCATAAATAGGTACACCCCTCATAGCTTGTAAAAGCAGTTCGCCTAGGAAGTCAAATTCTTCTTGAGGGCTTTGTTTGCTCAAGGTCAATCTTTCGGGGTATGGGGGAGATACCAAATGACCTTGATTGGGAACCACTTGGGGAGGTGTCTTATTTATTACGTTTTGATCTGAATTCTCCCTCACAGTTCTTTCTTCCGATTCTATATCTTCACCATCAAATTGTTCTGTAATAATGGGTGAAGTAGGTGAATTTAATACCCGACCAGACCGTAGATTTATCTCATTGAGTCCTGTAGTATAAATTTTGTAGGATGGAAGGTTCAAAGTGTCTGTTTGTTGAACCCCTTTATTATTCAGATTTGGGTTGGGTTGGATAGGAAGATGGGGTCTAATGGTTGGGTTTCCTGGGGGCACATTGGAAGCCAACTGAAGTTGTTGCTGAGGCATAGGCTGAGGAAGTTGTCCAGTGGGAGGGGATCCACGACAAGTCTAATTCCATGAAGGATTCAGACTGGCTTGAGGAACCCATTATTGCCAAGGGGGATACTGATTTTGAGGCCACATGGCTGAAAATGGTGCAGATTGGGGAACCATACTAAAATTATGAAAGTATTGGGATGGGTCTTGAAACATACCTGGATTCATTGCCAGTGGTCAAGGTTTCCATGGCTTCTTCTACCCCAAAAAGTACAGCTGGTCCACCGTGCTTTCCTCGCTTGCTCCTTGGAAAACCACTTTCAGCCCAGGCAAGGAAGGACATCCACTGGTCGCATGATTCTATTCGCAGATCACGCAGGCTTCCACCGTGTTCAGCAGGCATTCCTTCAAAGGGTGTTTCTTTCTGCACTGAGGACCTATGGAAAGGTTTTACAAAAAACCTTCCCCAAGACAAGGGGTTAATTCTACAGAAAACAAAATAATAAAAGAAACAGGAAAGAAAGAAAGCAAAAAGAAAACACAAAGCACTTGAAGCTGGGCAATAGATTCCCACCTCAAGATGAGAGATCGACTCTGAGATCTGTTGCAGATCCTGTTCTTGCACCTGTTAGCCTTCCCCGAGAACGGCGCCAAAATGTTGGTGTCCAGATATGAAAATAATTCAACCCTTTTTCCACATAAATTATCAACCCAAGGGTGTTAGTTATTTCAAGACTAATGGTGAAGTATATTCAGATACAAGCACATGGACCGTTGTAGATCACAGGTTTAATATATAACAAAAATACCATTGTAACAGCAATGAAATGAACTGCAGAAATAAAAATGCATCCATAGCAATGACCACAACTGTAACAGCAAATAAATAATCACACCAAACTCAACACTGCAACGAAAAGAAAGAAGAACGCAGCACCTGATCACAAGAGTGGGCCCAACTCTTGGATCAAGGCTGCGGAAACTCAAAGATTACAGGAGAAACAGTGAGATGTTGTACATTCAATTAATGATAAAAAGATTAATTAAAAAGTATTTGTATCCAAAAGTCTCCCCATTCATAGCCCATAGGCCTCTTTATACAATAGTCCTGAAACCCCCAATTCCTCTCAACGACTCCATTGTTACAAAAATACATATTGTTACAACGGAAACCAGATTGCCTAGCAAGAAACCGTAAGAAAGCCTAAGATAGTGCTGATACACCCATGGCTGTTACGTTGTAGCAGCAAATAAGGAAGATGATGGAAATGATGGGTTGTGCCTTGACTTGTGGCTGCAACGCTCATGTTGTAGCCAAATCTGAAGAAATATCGGAGTTAATATGTGAAAAGGTAAAACCTTCATGACAAATACATAATTAATCAAATATCCCATAATATATAGGAAGAAGGGTTTTACCTCATGCTTTTAAGATAAATAATGGCACAAAGAGATAGAAAGATAGGGTAAAAATGGGAGAGGAAAGTATACAAATCCAGTACCGAGAACAACCCTAGTTGCAAAGTATGTCACATTAGCTTGAATGAAACAATGGACCAATGGGTTGGATTAACTACCTACATGAACAACATGATGATCCCACACCTTTATTGGGTGCATATAAGTATGCAGGAGAAGATATGAGTTGTGAACACAACACGTCAAACATGCAAGGAAATGAAATTTGTGGTTAGACAACGAATGGAAGGGTAAGTTACACTATGAACTATGGTGACCTATCTCGAGGTAAAATGGATGAACCGCAACGTAGAAAAAACAAAATGGTAGTGAGATGGAATCAACATGTAGTAGGAAATAGACTTGGATAAGGGTTACAAGAGTTGTATATGTATAAGAATTGTAAGGTTGTCTCATGACTAGCCGAGAATTTTTTACATGCATGAGTCACACACTCCATTGTAACCGTTGTAAGCATTTCATAATAAGTAAGGGTGTTAGGAATGATTTTTCTACCCATAAACTATACTTTGTGCATTCACTTGTGTATATGTTAATGAATGAGGTATGTATGTAACTATGTCTATTGGCATTGAAATAATTTCTAAATGAGTTGTGTGAGTGTGTTAAGTATGGGTAGTTTTGAGTGAAGAGGCCTAGACAAAACTAATTAAGAGTTGACTTGGCCAAGCCACCAAGCCAAAAACATCATGGTTCTAAAAATTGAGGTATGACAGATCACGATTGTTAGTGTCAATATGTTCAGCCTGTCATAGTGATCAAATATGCTCTTACAAGGTTTTGTTAGGGTCTTGAGTCAAATTTTTATCATTTCAATAGGTCTTCAAATAAAAATTTGGTCACTGGCTAGTGTGTCTAGGGCTTAAAAAATATCACATGACAGTCATTCTCATCACTCAGTTGAGTGTACCATCATTGAAACATAATCAACATCACTTCAGTCACATCATCATGGCCTTCATTTATCTCAGTGTCACCATTAGGTCATTAGGGTTAAGATCACCAAAATCAATCATTTTGTGCATAAATCCGGCAAATGAGGAGTGGTAATAGGCAAGTTTGTTCAACAAAGTTTGATTTCAAAATGTAATTTATTGTTTCTATTATGTAATAAGTTCCTAAGTTCTAAAGTTGCAATTAAAGGTTCTAAGGCTACAAGGTTCTAAAAAGAAAGTGAGATTCATGAGTTGGTCCATCCTACCTCATTGATGGAATGACTCCAAAGCAAGCTATAAAAGAAAAAAGAGAAAATAATTTTCACTCTTCTATCCTCCTACCATTGAGCTCCCCTCTCCCATTGGCAAGAAAAATTGTTTTTCTACCTCTCATTGGAAAAAATTTGTAGGCGTTGTGCACAGAGACACTTCACTGCGCATCTGGCCAGTGTTTTGCAGAAATTATTTTTAGCAATCAAGTTCATTTTTGAAGGCTTCACTTCAGCCATTATAGCCTCCATCCTCTTCCAAAATTAATTCAAAGCCTTCCATCTCCTCCTTTTCACTGTTTACCAATAAAATTTAATCAAAATCTTCTTCTCCTAGGGTTTTTTTAGACTTCACGGTTTTGGTTTCCAAATGCTAAATTGCTACACAAAACCCTAGTTTTCTTTCCCCTACACCTCTATTTACAGTTGATAGACCACTTCCATACACTACACAACCTCATTTCCTTCATTTCTATCATTTTCTCCATAAACCCTAGTCTACCCTATGTCCTTCTAGGGTAGGACTGTATTTTGTTCTTTTCCACCCCCTCCCCTCACTTATTTCCTAAATTTCAATTTTACCCTACTCACTAACATCACTCCCTACCATCCTAAATTTTCTCAAAAATTTAGGAAACTCCCAAACCCATCTTATCACTTCATCCACTCATAACTGCAAAATCTATTATTTTTCTTTCCTTCCACCTAGGGTCTGAAAGTATGGAAGCTGACTCATCACCATCAGAGAAAAGGAAGTATAAAAAAAGTGGAAAAATACTAAGGTTTTAGCCCTCCAATTTCAGTGAAATCACTTCCTCTTCATTTATCAAGAAGTGCTTTGAAGGTGTGGATTGTGTAGGGTTTTGTCAAAGGGTGTAGGATGTGGGCTATCATGAGCAGCTCACAGGTATTTTTGCCATCACTTTGAAAGGAGAAGAACAACTTGGACATACTTGATGATGCTTCCCTAGTGGCATAATACACATTTTCAGGCATCTCTAGACCAAATTAGAGAAGATTTGGAAAAAAAATTCATTTTGGTGAAATTTGCTGCATTTTTTAGAAATTTGGCAATTTTGGGTATGTCCAGAAGCGCAACGAGCTCATGTTGTGCTTCCTCACTGGGCCTCCAAATGAAAAAAACTATACATTTTTGGAAATATGGTCGCCTACTCTCCAAACCCATTTCCTCATTTTTCTGGTCCAAGGCACAAATTTTGAGAAAAAACCAGAAAAGAGGCGAAAAAACATGTCTCTACCTCTCTTTTTCACTTTCACTACGCACCTGGAGACACCTTGGGAGAATGAATATATCTTAGCCTAGGAAGGGTAATTTTACATGCTTAAATACTCTAAAGACAACTAAACTCTCCAATATTTCGAGAACAAGTCTCAGTTTTGGATTTGGACATTAGGAAGGCACCCAAAAGTGGTCTCCACGAGCTCACCGAGAATCTACAAATTACTGATAAATTTTCATGAAATTTCACTGTGTAAATTTTGGTAAGTCACAGTTTAAATTTGTCAAAAGTCAAGTGGTAAAATTAAATGAATGTAAGTGGTAAAATTAAATTTAAATGGGCTAAATTAGAATTTCTTAGGTGTTTTATCCTCTATTTAATTATTTGAGTAAATGTCTCGTGATTGTTAGAAAAAGAAAGAAATGGTAAGGTAATCTCCCTTGTATGTAGTAGACATTGGATAGGTGCATGAATTTGATTTTTCTTGCTGGCCATTTGACCTCCAAGGGAGGATTTTGACCTCAGTTACTATATGAGGCACTTTTTAATCATTTTGAATGATTGGATGTTTTGGAATTGAGCCTTGTGGATACTAGTGTACTTGTGAATTGGCAGGAAGTAATAGACAGAATTTGTAGTTATTGTAGTGGGATACCTATGGTATGTGCTTTAGCGGTGTTTTTCTTTCTGTGATCATATGTTTGAATCTTAGGTTAAATATTCCTTCCCCTCCTTTGTCGGGAAAGAGCTACGCACCTTTTATGTTATTAAATAAATGTCAAGAAGTGTACCTTCCATTTCCATTTCCATGCTTCATGTGTTTGTTTCCTAAGATAATAAACAAAATTTATTGATATAATGCTATGTTTTGTAGAAGATTTCACATTTTTGTTCATATTCTTTTGATATAAACGAATTCATGAGATTCATGCTCATTTTGAAACCTTACCAATCTACCCTATACACAAAGATATCTCTAAATTGCTAAAGTATGTGCCTACCTTTCCCCATTACATCTCTGCAAATCTGATTTTCAAAGCGCAAACCTAGTCCTCCTAAACCTAAGCCACCATCCATCACAAAACCATCAAATCAACCAAACCCTGATCTAAACATACCTAGCTTAACATCCTTTACACTCCAGTAAACCCTTTACTGTGATCTCATAGAGAGAGCCCTCTCAGCCTGGTAGGGCTAGCTACTAGGTCAAAGTGGTATGTGGTTACCTTTGTCAGTCTCCTTCTCAGCCTTAGGAGAACTCGTGGAGTGATAAAATTCTAGTGTTGTTCCCGGGGAATGAAAGCTCTATATTCTCTTGGAAATAATGACAAGGATCAGGTGTTGATGGTGGATGGTGATTAGACACACGAAGGCTGAAATCATTCACCTGGCGACTCCAAATTCATTTCAAAATAAAATATAAGACTCCCTAGAGGATGAACCTTTCCAGAAAAAACATGAAAAGACAACATGGGAAGATTAGGTATTAAACTTGGAATTTCATCCAAGATATCATGCTCTTTGTCCTGAATTATTTTTTCTCTTTTCCCGAGAATGTCATGAAGTTTTTTCAAAGTATACTATATTTGAGAAAAGATCCCATATTTTTGTTTGATTCATGTCCTCTAAAAATTGTGGATTCAAATTATCCTTACGCCTTTGATCTCAGTCAAGAGCCTTCTTCTGAATCTTATGATGATCATCTTCCGCTTGATGAGCCTCAAGTGATGAAGAATAATCTTACAGTTTTTGTACATAATCCTATACCTTGTAAAATTATAGATAGATACAAGCCACTCATCTTACCTCCTATACTCCATGATTTCCCTGAAAACTATTACAAATATGTTCCCAGGTTTTAAGGAGAATATGGCAACATCACTACTGAGAAATACATTCATGGTTTTGAAAATTTTCTCGACCTTTTTGAGTTTGAAGAAGATGATGTTAGTATCACGATCTTTGCTCTATCTTTGCAAGGAAAAGACAAGAAATGGTTCAAAAACTTGTCAGTTGCACGCATTTTTTGTTTCCATTAGTTTATGAAATTATTCCTTGATAAATAGGTGATCACGAGGAATCCTTTTCTGATTTTAGAATAATATAATCATTTGAAAAGATGGCCAGGAGAAACAGTGCAATACTTTTTAGCTAGGTTTAATCAAGTATACCATTCAATCCCTGCTAATATAAATCGTCTCTTGGTTTAGCTCTCTTACACTACCTGGATACCTTTGATCTAGAAATGGAATTTCAAATGAGAGAAAGTAACGCTACAAAGCTCGAAAAAATGCAGCACATTGCAATAGCTATGGAAGCTAATTTTCTAGTCAAAAGGTTAAATTTGAAGGCAGAAGAAAGGGAGAACATAGAAAAGTAATTCCTGAAATCTTCATAAGTGAAGCTCGACATTTTGGTCTGAGTACAACGGAATAAGTAATGAAAAATATCACCATGAGAGATGAATTTGTTGTTCAAAAACACCATGTCCCGCTTATTCTAGAAGAAGAGGTTGTTGGTCGTAAAAATTTTCCTACTTATCCTAGTTACCATAATGATTGTTGTTTGTATTCATTTATGGTCAATCATGAAAATGGATTTGTAGATCAAAACGAGAAGAAGAAATTTGTTGATATAATGTGTATGTTTTATGACATTACTTATATTGATATTTACCTAAGTATGATCAATATGATGATGATTATGTTGTCGAAATTGAGGCTGACTCTTCAAGGAAATCATCAACATGTTTATGGGAGGGAGAATTTCAATTACAACTGCTCAAATATAGCACTTAGCCTATACATGTCAATCATGACAGCGCTGAATAAAATGCAGAAAATTTCAAAGTAAGTTAAAGCTCTTTGCCTTTGAGTTTCACTTCATTTCAATTTCTGAGAGAAAACTTTCCCAAGATTATAAATCAGCAATCTTTCAGTTTTGATACTGAGCGTGAAGAACACAATGAACTTCTTTATCAGGACTCCTTACCCTTGTGTTTCTCCTCATTTGAAAAAATAAGAGAAAACTATAAGAAATCAAATAAGCGAGTTTTCAGCAGTATAAATGGGCATCCTTCTCATAAATTGGTTGAGGAGGTCACTTGTGATATGCAAGATTTTTTCACTCCAGAATCCCAACCACTAAGTTACATTGAGTTTCAAATCACAAATGAAAGCTTAGAACTTGAAACATATTATGAATTGGTGCAGGATGATTCTTTATCGTTAATTTTTGACTCATTTCAGTTTTTGAAGAGAAATTTTGATAATATCTCTGAAATAAAGAATCATAGGCCTATAGAAAATCATCTAATCTCATTCGAACCAATGTATGATAAGTTGCAACAGTATTCTCAAGTTATCCATCATCCAATAGCTTATTTTTTGGATGATATCTGTAATCAAAGTCCTTCTACATTAGTTGGTTATGAGCTTCAAAACAGAGATGATTAAATTTTGATCCGGCAGTCGGCTTCATTGTCTTGTTCATCAGGAGTCTCATTACAAAGCTCATACAAAAATTAGTCATTCACGAATTTCAGGATCCTTTTGTCAATTTGTTGCAGTCATCTAGGGAGGTGAGTTCTCTTGTATTTATGGATCGGAAGCACATGTTTAGTGGACACTTGGAGTGGTCTAGTTTTTGTTTTTTCTTCCTACTCCAGGAAAGTGTGGAACATGAAGAGTTTATACAAGATCATGTAGTTTCATAAAAAATGATCCACAACAGGTCTCAAAATATTTCTCATATTTTCAGTGATCTAGTAGGCAATTATATAGATGATCTTTGTGTCCAAAGTTCTCATTATTTGGTTGGATCTCAGTTTGAAGATAGAATTGATAATGATTTAGTTTGGCATACAATTTTAATGTCTTGTCCATCTACAGTCTCATCACATTTATCACAAATGTCTTAGGAAATCTTGCAGCTTTATCATGATTGTTTTAAGTTGAAACTTCAGGAAAGCGCGGATGTTGGGAAATTTTTGAAATCATGGAACGAAGACTACCTAGAGCAAAGCAGTAATGTATTATATGGGCTGGAAATTAATATGTATTCCTATGAAGATCCTTTTGCAGCATTCTTGAGGTCAGTTGGTGGGCTCATGCTTTGCAATTTCACTAAGATTCAATATGTTTACAATTTTTCATGGGAGTTTCCTTTGAGTAGTGTTTCCCTCTTACTCATGAGCAAGAACTTGCGGAGAATTCAACTAGCAAACAAAATTCTTACATGGTTTCATTGGTTGTTCCATTTAACTTGATCAGGTGATGTACGAATCAGTTAGAGTAGGTGTGATGAATAAGATAAATTCTCAGCATTTTTTTTATAGTATCTTCCAATAAAGTTTTTAGTTAGTCTAAAGTTCAGTTTTAAGTCAGTTTTTAGTATTGAGTCTAATTTTATAACTTTAGACTCCATGCCCAATGGATAAGGCTACTTGGTCTACGATGTTCTTAACACCTCCAAGGAGATGTAATCCCCAGTTGGAGCTAATGTTAGTTTTATTCTGTTCATCCTATCACCAGTGATCAAATATGCTCTTACAAGGTTTTGTTAGGGTTTTAAGTCAAATTTTTTTCATTTCCTTAGGTATTCAAATAAAAATTTGGTCACTGGCTAGTGTGTCTAGAGCTATTTACACTCCTTCAAAAATTTCACATGTCGATCATTCTCATCACTCAGTTGAGTGTACCATCATTGAAACAGCATCAACATCACTTGAGTCACATCATCATGGTCTTCATTCAGCTCAGTGTCACCATTAGGTCAATAGGGTTAAGGTCACCAAAATCAGTTAATTCGTGCATAAATTCAACAAATGAGGAGTGCTAATAGCCAATTTTTTTCAATAAATTTTGATTTTAAATTGTAATTTATGGTTTCTGTTACGTTATAAGTTCCTAATTTCAAAATTTTCAATTAAAGGTTCTAAGGTTAGAAGTTTCTAAAAAGAAAGTGGGATTCATGAGGCGGGCCATCCTACCTCATTGAAGGAATAAATCCAAAGCAAGCTATAAAAGACAAAAGAGAAAATCATTTGCAATCTTCTTTCCTCCTACCATCGATCTCCCCTCTCCCATTGGCAAGAAAACTAGTTTTCTACCTATCATTGGCAAAAATTTGTAGGGCACTGTGCACAGAGACACTTCACTGTGCATCTGGCCAGTGTTTTGCATAAATTATTTTTAGAAATCAAGTTGGTTTTTGAAGGCTTCACTTCAGCCATTATAGCCTCCATCCTCTTCCAGAAGTAATTCAAATCCTTACATCTCCTCCTTTGCATGGTTTACCAAGAAAATCTAATCAAAAACTTCTTCTCCTAGGGTTTTCTTAGACTTCGTGGTTTTGGTTTCCAGGTGCTAAATTGCGACACAAAATGCTATTTTTCTTTCCCCTAAACCTCTATTTACTGTTGATAGACCACTTCCATACACTACACAGCCTCATTTTCTTCATTTCTATCATTTTCTCCATAAACCCTAGTCTACCCTATTTCCTTCTAGGGTAGGATTGTATTTTGTTCTTTTCCACCCCCTCCCCTCACTTATTTCCTCAATTTCCATTTTCCCCTACTCACTAACATCACTCCCTACCCCATTAAATTTTCTCAAAATTTTAGTAAACTCCCAAACCCATCTTATCACTTCATCCACTCATAGCTGCAAAATCCATTATTTTGTTTGCCTTCCAACTAGGGTTTGAAAGTATGGAAGCTGACTCATCACCCTCATAGAAAAGGGAGTATAAAAAAATGGGAAAAATATTGAGGTTTGAGCCCTCAAATTTCAATGAAATCACTTCCTCTCCATTTATAAATGTGATTTGAAGATGTGGATTGTTTAGGGTTTTACCAAAGGGTGCAAGAAGTGGCCTATCATGAGTAGCTCACAAGTATTTTTTCCATCACTTTTAAAGGAGAAAGACAACTTGGACATACTTGATGATGCTTCCCTAGTGGAATAATACACCTTTTCAGGAATCTCTAGACCAAATTAGAGAATATTTGGAATAATTTTTTCATTTTGGTGAAATTTGCTGCATTTTTGAGAAATTTGGCAATTTTGGCTATGGCGAGAAGCACAACGAACTCATGATGCGCTTCTTCCCTGGGCCTCCAAATGGAAAAACTCTACATTTTTTGAAATCTGGTGGCCTAATCTCCAAACCTATTTCCTCAGTTTTCTGGTCCAAGGCACAAATTTTCAGAAAAATCCAGAAAAGAGGCCAAAAAACATGTCTCTGCCTCTCTTTTTCACTTTCCCTGCACACCTGGAGGTACCTTGGGAGAATGAAGATATCTCAGCCTAGAAAGGGTCATTTTTCATGCTTAAATACTCTAAAGAAAACTAAACTCTCCAAGCTTTCCATAACAGGTCTCATTTGGATTTGGACTTCAGGAAGGCACCCAAAAGTGGCCTCCAAGAGCTCGTTGTGCATCTACAAATTACTAATAAATTTTCATGAAATTTCACTATATAAATTTTGGTAATTCACAGTTTGAATTTGGTAAAAGTAAATGAATGTAAGGGGTCAAAGTAAATGTAAATGGGTTAAATTATGGTTTCTTAGGTGTTTTATCCTCCTTTTAATTCTTTGAGAAAATGTCTCGTGATTGTTAGAAAAAGAAGGAAATGGTTGGGTAACCTCCCTTGTATCTAACAAACATTGGATAGGTGGATGAATTTGGTTTTTCTTGCTGGCCATTCGACCTCCAAGGGAGGATTTCGACCTCAGTGACTATATCAGGCACTTTGTAATCATTTTGAATGACTGGATGTTGTGGAATTGAGCCTTGTGGATATTAGTGTACTTGTGAATTTGGCAGGAAGTAATAGACCAAATTTGTAGTTATTGTACTGGGATACCTGTGGTATGTTCTTTAGCAGTGTTTTTCCTTTTGTGATCATATGTTTGAATGTATTGTACCTTCCATTTCCATTTTCATGCTTCATGTGTTTTTTTCCTAAGATAATAAACATAATTCATTGATATAATGCTTTGTTTTGGAGAAGATTTCACATTTTTGTTCATATTCTTCTAATATAAATGAATTCATGAGATTCATGCTCACTTTGAAACCTTACCAATATACCCTATACACAAAGATATCTATAAAGCGATAAAGTTTGTTCCTACCTTGCCCCACTACATCTCTGCAAATATTATTTTCAAAGCCCAGACGTAGTCCTCCTAGACCTAAGCCATCATCCATCACAAAACCATCAAATCAACCAAACCATTATCTAAACATACCTAGCGTAACATCCTTTACACTCCAGTCAACCCTCGAATGTGATATCATAGAGAGAGCCCTCTCAGCCTGATAGGGGTAACTACTAGGTCAAAGTGGTTTGTGGTTACCTTTGTCAGTCTCCTTCTCAACCTTAGGAGAACTGGTGGAGTGATAAAAATGGTGATCTAGGCATGAACCTTAGGAGTGTGACACCTTCTCTCTGGAATCGTTCTCCTCAAGTTTGAGGTTCTTACTCTTCTTGTTTGTTTTATTTTCTTGTTTTATATTTTCACGCTCCAACTCAAACTTATTGTCTCTAGTTATTCTTGTATTGTTTAGAATTTTTGTTTGGGTATAGTTTTAACATATCTAATGCTACATCTTGATTGTAAATAGTCTTATTTATTAATAGGTTAAAATTTTTGTGACCCTTTATGCCATATTTATAACCAATAAAAATACATTTTCCAACTTTATTATCAACTTACCCCTATTTTCACTACAAGGAAAATGCGTTCTAGTGGAGGTTTTTACAGAGGCCCCTATAAAAATAGCCCAAAAATCTGTTTGTAGTGGAGGTCACTAGCGGAGGTGGGCAGGCGGATGTTTTAGCAAAAAAAATTTGGACAGTGTGTCTAAAATATACAATGCACCAATGCTTTACTATCCATACAAGCATTGGTGCTGCATATAACATAGTGCATCATCGAAAATTTATTTTTATAAAATAAAATAAAATAAAACATAGTGCACTAAATAACAAAATGCATCAATGCTTGAATATTCGATAGCACCGGTGTCCTTCGTACAATAAAACGTCCTTGTGCATACCACTAAGGAGAATTATTGTAGTTTTAAATTTCAGAATAATGTGGTACATTTTTCCAGCAATGTTGTGGTGCGGTAAACGTACCAAAATGCCTTGAGGCATCTTCAAAAGTGCACCGCCAGGTGGTTTTTAATTTCTTAAAAAGGAACGGTACTATATTAAAACAAAGCATCGGTGCAATACCTATATCGAAACGCCCTAGGGCATCTCGAGAAAATCAAAGAGATATTTTTTAATATAAAAAATGCGGTGATTTTAGATATATTCTTCATCGGTGTAGTTATAGAAATGCACCAAAGGAGGGTTAAATAATAATAATAATAACCCTTCAACCATAATTTTCATTTTTACCATCTCCAATGATGGAGGGCCCTCAAGCAAGGGTGCCACTCTGGCTACATGCAATCTCCCTAACATCGGTGCTTCTCTTGCTCACCATCCTTCCATACCATGCTCATTGTCTGGGTTTCATCTTTTTTCAAATTGTGCTAAATTTTGTTTTTCTTCATTACATGTCCACAATGCCTCCCCAATGACCAAATTTCCAGGTAATACCTATGTTTCTTTCTAATTTAATTTTTTAGTGGATTAGAATTGAAAATTAGGTTAAATTTCCCACTATTTTTGAAAAAAAAATCACCGCACGATATGCTCAATATGTTCGGATTGCACCAATAGTTGTGTGCCCTATAAATTTATAGGGTGCACCGCATTTTTGTGCATGAATATAATGCACTACAGTTGTTGCAGTATGTTTTGTAAATGAAAATGCACCGGGAAAGATGCAACAAATTTTACATCGATGTGTCACACCCGGTGTGTTTATATTTACCAAACACACCGCAAAAATAATATTTAAAAATATAGTTATAGCTCAGTGCGTTCGATAACTTGAAAGTTATGTATCAGTGCGAAAAATTTATATGTGCGCACTAGTGAAAAAGTGTATTGCACTACTATCAAAATTTAAATTTGTGAACCAACAAAGGTGTGTCATACTTATGTGTGCATTGATATCAGTGCAGTTATAGTTGGAAGTGAACCGATGTCAGTGCATGACTGTGTTTTGAGCGCACTGATGTTTTTTTTTAATTGAAAGTATGTTTCCATATTTATAAATACATGTAACTTTAATTTAATAAATAAAAAATGTATTTTATATGTCAATCATGTAGGAGAGACGTCAGCAGAGGGAGCAGCAGCGGGAGGAATTCCCATACAATATAGTCCAAACATGGGAAGCTAGAGAGAAAGAGAGGTATTTATACCCTCACCCTATTACTAAAATGACCTAAGTAGTCTTAAATAATGTAGGCCTCCTCAAGTATTTTGATGAGGCTACATCCTTAAAGGCACACTCTATCTTGTTGGCACATTTGATCCACTGATGCAGTGGCTAGGAGAAGGATTTCCATGTTGGTCCTTGGGTGTGGTATAGGCACACTGAGGAGGACATATACTTTAGCATTGGCCTATCCAGGAGAGGGGAGGATTTTCCCCAATTCCCTGATGTCCCCCATGGGGTTCCAACATAGATTCATCTTGCCTATTAATAGTATCAATCACTCATGGTATTAATCAAAGCAGTAAAATTACATACAAGACCTCCATTATATAACAATGGAGGAGGCCCAATGTTGGTTAAAGATAACTATCACAACTGAGCATATATAAATAATTACATGAGCTTGCGACTCATTATAGCTAGCTCATAAGGAAAAGAAGCATTGGAAAACACAAAATCTAACACATATTCCTATGTCTCAAGAAAGAAAACAACATGGAATATCGATGTGACCCAAGTTGCAAAGTATGGAAAGTCATCTTGAATGGAACAATGGAATAATGGGTTTACAATGTCTTGACATGGCAACGAACAGATGCCTACGTCTTGTGAAAGGAAACAACATGGAATGTTGGTGCAACCTGTTGATGTCTAGATATGAATAGAATTCAATCCTTTTTCCACATAAATTATCAACCTGAGGGCATTAGTTATTTCAAGACTAACGACAAAGTATATGCAGATACAAGCACATGGACCGCTGTAGATCACAGGTTTAATCTATAACACAAATACCACTGTAACAACAATGAAATGAACTGCAGAAATAAAAAGGCATCCACAGCAATGAACACAATTGTAACAACAAATAAAGAATCACGCCAAACTCAACACTGCAATGAAAAGAAAGAAGAACGCAACACCTGATCACAAGAGTGGGCCCAACTCTTAGATCAGGGCTGCGGAAACTCAAAGATTATAGGAGAAACAACGAGCTGTTGTATATTCAATTAATGATAAAAATATTAATTACAAAGTGTGTGTATCCAAAAGTCTCCCCATTCACAGCCCGTAGGCCTCTTTATACAATATTCTTGAAACCCCCTATTCCTCTCAACAACTACATTGTTACAAAAATACATATTGTTACAACAGCAACCGGATTTCCCAGCAAGAAACCATAAGAAAGCCTAAGATAGTGTTGATACACCCATGGCTATCACGCTGTAGTAGCAAATAAGGAAGACGTTGGAAATGATGGGTTGTGCCTTGACTTGCGGCCGCAATGCTCCTGTTGTAGCCAAATCTGAATAAATATTGGAGTTAATATGTGGAAAGGTAAAACCTTCATGACAAATACTTCATCATAAAAGATAGGAATAAGGGTTTTACCTCATGCTTTTAAGATAAATAATGGCACAAAGAGATAGAAAGATAGGGTAAAAATGGGAGAGGAAAGTATACGAATCTGGTACCCAACATCTCCACCCAACTGATCTATCTGCATGTCCTCATGCAGCTCATCATCTCCTTAGATCTGGATTGGACTGACTGTGATCGGCATGAAGCTGTGTGAGGTCATATTCTGCAACCATTTATGTTCCTGGTGGCTTATATCCTTCTGTCAAAATGACTTATTTCCACCAGTCGCGTTCAACGTTATAAGCAAGAGTATACTGCGTAGCTGGCAGCCATAAAAGGGGAAATTGAAATGTTAATCCCATACATCTAACCCCATAGGTATGAATGCATACCACATAATGTAGCATTCTCTCTAAGGAACATGCAAAGTTAGATGCCCCATGTTAACAAAAAATCTGACCCTGATAGGCTGCTCATCAAGTAGACTCTGAGTAACTCTTTCAAACCAATCTTTTGGTTGAGACTTAGCCTCCTCAACCTGAGAGGGCTCTCTCAATAGGTTTAATATTTTTGATTAATGATTAGATGGCTAACTCTAGGAATAAAAGGATAAAAATTTATAACTGGTTGAATCAAAGATTAGCAAACATCTATTGGGCTATGGATTCAGAGTAGTTTTCAACAAAACATCATGATCTGTCAAACATGGAAGTCAAGGCACTTGGAGTATAGGTTTATAAGTGAAAACAGTAACACAGTGAAAAAAGCACAGTCTACAAGCATGTGAAGGAAGTTAGAGAATTTTTCAATGAATTCTAAGTAACACATGTTCATACCACTGCAAATAGATAATTGAAAATTGCCATGGTAATATTAAACACATAAACTCCTTGTGAATCTTTAGTAAACTGATCTCTGTATTAAGTTGAAAAACATCCAATCACATACAATAACACAACTGCTTTGCTAATGAAAATGCAAACCTTGAGGAATTCGACCTCATGCTTCATATAGAGTTTTTAAATTTATTGGATTCCATCATCCATCATTGGGATAATTCGAATTTCTAAAATTGACACCTATCTACTCCTAAAACAAACTCTTAATTACAAACTGACAGCTAACTGTCTTCTATGAGTTCTAATACAAATAGGAGTGAAACTCCTTAACATGTCTCAAAAAACCTTATCCAAAATTTAAATACCCTCTTTGACAGCTCCTAATCCATGTCTTCGACCTTTATGATGCCTCTAGCTTTGTGGTGAACCCTGCTGATTCATGACTTAACTTCCCTAGAACCCAGGAGACAAAGTTTCCTGAATTTTAGCCCTTACCTCCATGTTTGTCTTCGAACATTCTTTGCTAGCCTTGATGACTATCTTGTATATGTAACATGTGTTAACATTCCATAAACTCTTCAATCCTTCCACCTGTGCAAAAATAAGCCTTCGAAAAAATGAAAAGGAGAGGGAATATGACTGCGCTACGAAAATAGCCTATTTTCATAGCGCAACTTTTTATACCACTGTAAAAACATTCCTTTAACCATTATTTTTCTTAATTTTCAACCTGGAACTTCATTTATGACCTTGCTCTTTCCATTTACAATACTAAACTCTGAAGACTATCAATTCTTACCTCCATATTTCATGCAAAAATGCCAAAAATTCACCTTCAGCAGTTTCGTAGCGCGCTACGAAACTGCTGTGTGTACTCCTTTAATGCAGTTTTTTCAAAAATATACAGTTTTGGAGATATTTAAGATATTTTTAAGGATTTATATCAACAACAAAAGTCTTTAATGGAGATGTTCTTCTTCAAAAATATATTTATCTCCATGACAAAACTGATTCAAGGATTTACCATTTTTGCCCTGTTTCATTTTTGTTGCAATTGTATTTCTAGGTCTTCAATCTGCCTCCTTAATTTCCTATTGGTGGCCCTTAACTGAGCATTCATCATTCTCACATATCTAGCCTCTTTAATTGCATGAAAATTCCAATTAAAGTATTGAGCTTCACTAGTTATTGTTTCTGTTTTAGAAACCTTCTCATGTTCCCATAGAGCTTTTATCCTCTTAAAATTTGTCTTTTCAGCGACATGCCTTCTTGCTCTCTTCCTTAATCTAGCAATTTCATAATTTTATGATTTCAACTTTTGTTCCATTTCTTCATAGCTAGTTTTTTCTGTCTGAGTGGAAAGTACTCTATCTTTGTCACCTTCAGGTATTGGTGATGAAAGGTCTATGAATTCTTCCTAAACAGTGGAAGCTTCCTTTGTTTCTCCTAATTCAACATTGGACTCTTGCATATTTTTAGATTTCCTGGTTAAAGGCTTTCTTGGCTTAAACACAAATGCTGCAACCTCATCCTCAAATTCCAGCTTCTTAGAAGATTTCATCTTCTTAGGTTTTCCTTCATCAAATTTTATGAAATCTGCCTTTCTCCTTTGCAATTTGACTTCTAGTCAATCTCGTTTGAAATGGTTTATCAGCTGACTGTTCTTGTGTCATTTCTCTAACTTCAGCTATCTTCTCTTTTGTAGGTTGAGGAGTCTCAAGACTAACCATTGAAACTTTACTCACTTGCTTTTTCACTTGCTTTCTTGGTTTCAGCTTGACAAATCTTTTTGACTTGGTCACTACAGGCTTATTGGTTTCTGCTGGTGGGGTTTCTTTAGCCTTGGGGCTAATGCCTGCACCTTGGTTTTCCACTCCAAAACCACATAAAAACAAAAATGAATACCATTCTCTGTGGATCTTTTGAAGTTCATGTAAAACTATCAGTTTAATTAAGCCATGATGGAAAATGGAAGTTTCACATCCTTGAGTTTTCACTTGCACTTTATCTGCCATCTTAGCTATACTTCGATACAGGAAGAAAGGAAAATCTAAAGAAATCATGCCAATAAAATGCAACAGGAGTTTAAAATGATATGAATACACTTTATGATATCTTCCTTCACAAGTAATTGCAACAGGAGTTTAAAATGATATGAATACACTTTATGATACCTTTTAATATTGAAGAGCAAGTTGGCATATATGTCTTTGATGTAGTTCCTTGGAGTTGCCTTGGTTAAGTCTGTTTCTGCAAACTCTGGCTTCAGAAATACCTTACATGGTTCCATATCAAATTTGAAATTTTTGAACCATCTATCTTGCCCCCTAGGAATCTCTGTCACCAAAGCTATGATCTCAGGGGTTACTTCCAAATTTAGAATTCCAACTTTTGTATTTGAACCAGTGAAATGAAGATCAAATTCCTTTAACACTTTACTGTGTCCTCCCCACAATTTTTCACAAAATCTCCAACACCCTGTTTTCTTGAAAGCTTCCATCATTGACTTATCTTTGACTAGAACCTTTGTGCTTTCAGGATCTGTTCTTAAACAATGACCAGACCTGTGATTTTTCCTTTCTTATGTCATATTTGACTCTAAATTCCTGTAACAAATCAGCCTCGCTTGAATTTCTATTTATCAGCCTCTCTTGCTAATAGTAGTCAGCCTCGCTTGTTAATGGTGATCATCCTCGCTTGCAAAATCGATGAGAGAAGCTTTGGTAAGAGATTACCATGAGCTTAGCATTCAAAGACAATTTACTTGAATTTTTGCATGTAAACTGCAATAAGAAACCCACCAATCCTTTCGAATTTGAAATTACCTATCATGATGACCCCTATATTCGAAATGATGAAATTGAATGGTTGCATGCCTTATAAATGACTCCTAACTGACACCTAATGATGAAAAATTAACGAAATCTGACTGAATTGGTGATTTGACAAGATTTGCTACAAATCCACGATTTCGTAGCGCGTTTAGTTCAATTTCAGAGTTTTGCGCTACGAAAATAGCAGCATTTTCGTAGCGCAAAATAGACTTTTTACACTGTCTACACAACGAAAACGTGGTTTCGTGGCTAATTCATTTTTTTTTTTTCAAATGGTTTTAAATTTGACTTCTAAAGAGGGTTGTATGACCTTTGAAACATGAATGAAGTTGTTTAAGCTTTATTTGGACATAAAAATGAGACTTTGAGACTCTAAGCCTATCACCTATCCATTAAAACATAAAATAACCACAACACCTATATAAGACCATAACCAGAAATGATGTAAACTATCCAAGTTCAGAAAAAAAAAAAATTATGGTGATAACACTCCAAATGGTTCTCTTTCCCTGACGGCTGAAGAATACAACATCCATCTTTTCTGACAAATGTCCAGTGCTTCCTTGTGAAATGTAGTAATCTGGCCGACACATAGGTTAGCACACCATTTCTGAGTTGCTGACATGTGTTCTTTACGACCCTCAATCTGTAGAAAGGTATAATGCTTATTATAAATGTTCGAGGACTGACCATGCTCTCTTCTCACCATTAATGGATTTCCAACTTGATTTTCTTCAAATGTATCCTAGGCCTTTCTCCATTTAATCTGATTTATGGTATAGGAGGTGAAATCCCTTAAGTGGATGTCCCCCACGAATGGAACGGGGTTAAAGGACTGGTCATGCTTTAAATAATACCCATGCATGTAGAGCTCGCACATTAAGTGTTCTCCTATAACATCATGAATTTTTAAAATATAGAGAAATTGAATGGGGTCCTCAATTTCGTACCAAATCTACTTATATATACTTTCAAGACAAAAGAAAAGAAATTGTTCATGAGGGAATAAGGCATAGCTATGTGGAAGAGGTCTGCAAGCCATTACCTGTTTTGCTAGGGAGAACATCTTCTCCTTATCTGCCTTTAGCAATTGAACTTGTTCTTCCAACTCTTCTATCCTAGCCTTCTGTTTGGCCTGCTTCAGCCATGCCTTGTATAACTAATCTATGTACCCTGTGATGAATCTAGCAGCCTATTCTCGAACCCTAGGTGTTTCTTTCTTGTGGTCGCTCGCCGCAGACTGCCACTTTTGAATTTCAACGGCCAATACAAATTCTCGACCTTCAAACAACTCTTTGATTGGGCCGGTCTGGGTAGCTGCGGTGGAGACTTAAATCTTCAGCTTTATTTCCCTCCATTTGTAGATTTTTACCTTCCTTTTTAAACGTGAAACATGCTTCTTCAAATCCCGAACCTCCCTTTTAAGTCTCATCGTTTCACTGAACTACAGCTGATACCTCTTTTTGAGACGTAACTTTATTTTCTCACACTATTCGACCCATTCCTATTTAACGGTGAATTCAATTTTTGGACCTATGATAGGCTCGGAAGGTGGCGGAATGTTGCCAGCATCCTCTACAGATTATTTTGTTAAGCCCTTCTCGCTGGGCCCCCTATTCTTCTTATACATTTCTTCTGGGAACTCCTACTGTTTAGTTGGGAATTTCATTGATCCCTCTGTGTTCTGATGTTTCTATAGGAAATCTGTCTTCCTGTTGAACCCCCAATTGTTCCAATTTAGTAGTGTCTGGGCCAATCTTGGCCATGTCAACAAATTTTAGTACCAGGGGAACAACCACTTCTTCCATTAACCGTTTGGGCTATCGAAATCCCCTCGCCCCTCTGGGCATCAGGGACTAGAATGGAGAACAGGGAACAAAACCATCATCTTCATTTCTAGTTTGGACCGAGACTTCATGCATTACTACCTCAACCGAAGTCGATGTTGGTTCTTGTGGGTACGCATTGATTCCGTGGCTCAATTCCATTCTTTCCTCTTGCCCTTTTCTTACCACTTCTTCTTCATGGGTCGATACTGGTTCTTGTGGAACAATATCGACTCCCTAACTCATTCGTTCTTTAACCTCCTTTTCCTCAGGAATCACCTTTTTTTTCACAGTTGGTACCGATTCTTGAGGTCCAACATCGATTTCGCGGGTTGACTCCTTTTGTTCTAGCCGAATTGGGGGTGCTTCTTGTGTAACACCCCCACCTGTATCAACATCCATATCTATCTGGACAGGTGATTTTGTTTCTTGCGAAACAACATCACTTTTCATTCCTCTGTTCACAATTCCATTCCTTTGTTCTTGATTGACGAAGGTTGATGACTGTATAAAAATATTGATTTCCTGCACAATGTCCATAATTCCTTCCTCTATGGGTTCTTCAAGCGAGGCTAGTTCTTGTGTGGCAGCCTTGTCTGTGTCGTCGAATACTTCCTCCATATTCATCTCTTCTTCCTTTGGTTCCTCCTGATCAATTTCCATTTCCATTTCCTCGGGTTCCTCTTGGTCAATTTCTGTTTCCATTTCCTCGAGTTCTTCTTGATCAATTTCCTCTGAATATTCTTCTTCCACCTGACTAGCCGGAGAGGTTGGTTATTCTTCTCTAGCAGCAATCATAGCTGCTACTGCTTCTTCTAAGGATCCGCAGAGTCCCACCCAGGAAACCCGCAGCCTGCCTATTGCATGCACGACCAATAATCACACCAATCCATGGTTAGAAATTACTGCCATCATCTAGCGAGAGAACTGAGTAGACTCTGCCATATGATGTAGTTGTTTTAATATGAAAAATGGCATATTTAGGGCATGCACCTGATTATGTGGAAATCGGAGGTGTGTTAGAATTTTAAAGTGATACTTGAACAGAGCTGAGGCCCAACCCTCGCAGGTAATGTATTTTATTACGAAACCTGCAACTTCATTCCAAGGATACGGCATAGTTCTTCACTCGTATCCTCTGCCCAATTGAAAAACACTTTCTCCTGCCTGTAGGAACAATTTGGGAAATTCTGAGAGAGAAGTTTTTTGAGCAAACCATTGTTGCCCCTACTGTCTTAGCCCGCTAACCTCTGCAATTAATTCCTCTATGACAGGAACTTCCAAACCTCTAACCCACGAATGATTCTCCTCTAAATTGAGTGTGAATTCAATTGTGATACCTCTATCAAATCCTTGCAATCTGTCAAAGTAGATATCCCACCCTTCGTCGACAAAAACTTGCCAAACCTCTAGATTGCTGCGAACTGAAACTGTGTTTTCAAGCTCATGCCACACAGCCAGCCCACCCATACTTTGGAGACTTGTAGCAACACTTCCTGTAGCAGCAGACCGTTGGGCATGGTGGTGGGTACAAAATTCGGAGGAACAACATAGTGAAAATGGAAAGGTGGTAACGATAAATACGGTTGGTAACTCTAAAAAATCGAGAAAAATTATGAAAGAATATGGTAAGTGTGGTAAAATAAAATAATAATTGTTTTTACAGGGTGGATGAGACATCTTACAAATCCCAATACGATTTAGTGATGATACCACATATTGATGGGAATCGTAGGGTGTACCATGAGCAGAATGTCACACTTAACTTATGAGGAAATTATTACACTGTCCTTGGCATGAAGACACCCCCCCCCCCCTCAACTTAAATTTTTTCCGTCTGCGGCATTAAAATATTCACGTGGGATGTTTAATTAAATCAGTAAAAGCCACGTGGAGGCATACCTGACGGCCTACCTGGATGATGTGATGGTTGGTAGGATGATAGCGCAGTAATGATGTGGATGATGTAACATCATAAATGTAACAGCATCGGTGTAACAGCATCCGGTGTAATAGCATTCAGTGTAACAGCTGCGGAGTAACAGCATCAGAGTAACAACATCCAGTGTAACAGCATCGGAGTAACAACATTGATGTAACAGCATCTGTGTAACAGCATCTGTGTAACAACATCCGTGTAACAATATCAGAGTAACAGCATCTGGTGTAACAACATCAGTGTAGCAGCAACCGAGTAACAACAACATGAGTAGCAGCAACCGAGTAACATCAACATGAGTAGCATCCACCGAGGAACAACTTCATGAGTAACAAAACCATGAGTAGCAGCAACAAGAAAATCCCTTGATTTCCACTCCTTAGTTGTAGCTCCTGCAAAAATACAAGAAAATTGCACAACATTCTTTATATATATATATATATATATATATATATATATATATATATATTCAACTAGGGTGCAGAGGAAGGATTCTCTGCGCTGATAACCTTCAAACCAGATTTCTCAGAGAGTTGTTTAATAAAAGCATCCTTAGAGGCCGGTCTGTGGCATAGTCTCAGGCAATGTCCATTGACTATAAAGGTAGTACGTGTATTGTTAATTATGACTAGCCTGACTGTTCCATTATCAAATACAGCGTCCACCTCATAAGGTCCCATCCAACGAGTGAAAATATTACCCTTAAAATCCTTAAAATGAGAGTCATAAAGTAGTTCCCAATCTCCATTTTGAAACACATTATTTTTAATAAACTTGTCGTGCCATTTCGTTCTCTGCTACTGGATAGCAGTAGTTCGTTAGACAACCATTGAATGTATTTCATCAAGTTCATTAAGTTGAGCCAATTAGTGTTTATGGGCATCTAATAGATCTAAACCAACTTCCAGAGCTATTCTGAGTGTGCTTATTTCAAATTCTATTGGAAACAACGGGGATTTCCCATAAACCAACTCAAATGGTGAAAACCCAGTTGTATTCCGCCATGTTGTTCTATACGCCCATAGAGCCTCTAGAAGTTTCTGAGCCCAATCCCGATGATGGTATGCCACAGTTTTTGTCAAAATATTTTCTAATGTCTTATTTGTGCTTTCCACTTGTCCATTCGCCTGGGGATGGTATGGAGATGTCACTTTGTGCCTGACCCATATTTTTGCATGAGCTTTGATATCCTGTGTGATTTGAATTGTGCTCCTCCATCTGAAACAACCTCTCTTGGAGTACCATATCGAGCAAAAATTTCTTCAAATAGAAAATCTGAGACTACCTGTTATGTTGCTTTCACAACAGCTTTGGCTTCCACCCACTTAGTCACGTAATCAGTACAAACCAAGATGTGGACTTTCTGCTGGGAGGGTAGGTTAAAGGGTCCAACGAAGTCAATAGCCCATTTCTTGAAAGGCTCGAGGACTATATATGCCTGCAAAGGAATTTCATCAGCTCTACCAAGTTGCCCCATACATTGGAAACTATCACACCTCCTGACATAATTCTGAGCATCACAAAAAATGGAAGGCCAACAATATCCCATTTGTAGCACCTTATGGTCTATTCGTTTGTCCGCAAAGTGCCCTCCACAAGGGCCATCATGGGCAGCTTTCAATACTTCATAAATATCATCTTCAGACACCCAACGCCGGATCTACTTATCTTCTCCTGTATGAAAAAGGTACCCTGCCATCCAATAATATCGAGCACTATGATGAATAATCTTTCGTTGTTCCCTATATGACAAATGAGGAGGCACTTTCCCTGTAGCAAGGTAGTTAGCAATAGTTGCATACCACGAAGGTTTAGTAGAGACTGCAAAAAGATGTTCATCGGGAAAGTTGTCTTCTATTGGTGTGCATTCATCATTGTTATCCATTCTAGATAGGAAACCAGCTACTAGATTATCTTTTCCTGGCTTATCTACTATTGTAATATCAAATTCTTGAAGCAATAGTAACCATCTCGTAATACGGCCAGGATTAATAGTTTTATTCATCAAATACATGATTGCTACATGATCAGTATGGAAAATAGTAGAGTACCCGGTGATGTAATGCCGGAACTTATTGATAGCGTAAATGACAGCTAAGAATTCTTTTTCTGTCACCGTATAGTTTAGTTCAGCAAGAATTAAATTCTTGCTGACATAATAAATTGCATACGGTGTTTTTTCTACCTGCTTTCCTAAAACAACCCCTACTGATATTTAAGAAGCACCAGTATGTATGTGAAATGGTAATGCCCAATCAGGTCCTCGGAGGATTGGGGCCGTGCACACCAGCCCCTTAATTTTTGTGAAAGATGTCTCACAATCTTTAGTCCACAAAAATTCTACATCTTTCGTTAGCAATTGAAATAGTAGGTGTGTTATTTTAGAAAAATTTTCTATAAAGCACCTATAATAACCAGCACAACCAATAAAGCTTCGTACTTGTGTGGGTGTTTTGGGTACCAGGAAATGTAATATTACCTCTACTTTAGCTGGATCAACTTGAATTCCAGCGGCTGAGAGCAAATGTCCCAATTTTACTCCTTCTTCCCTCAGAATATGGCATTTGACTGTACTCAACGATACATGGGTCTGTTTACATCTTTTGAGTACCTTCTCCAAATTTTCCGATCCTTCCCCAAATGAATTCCCATTTGGAGTAAAATCATCCATATATATTTCGACGCTATCATCGACCAAATCAGAAAAAATTCCCAAGATTTCCCTCTGGAAGGTAGCAGGATCATTACACAGGCCAAAAGGAAGGACCCTATATACAAAGGTTCCCCACAGGCATGTGAAATTTGTCTTATCCTAGTCTTTCGGGGCTATCTGGATCTGGTTATATCTGTTGAATCCGTCTAGGAAGGAAAATAACTTCTTTCCATCCAAGGTGTCCAGGACTTGTTCAATGAATGGAAAAGGAAAATGGTCTTTTTGTGTTGCCTTATTTAGTTCCCTGTAATCTACACAGATCCACCATTTACCATTCTTTTTAGGAACGATAACTAGTGGGGATACCCATTGGCTATCTAAGATGGGATAAATGAATCCTATATCCAACAATTTTGTAATTATTCTTTAACAATGTTTTTGAGAGCAAGATTCATCCTCCGTTAAGGCTGTCTTACAGGGCAGCAATCTTCCTTAATGTAAATATGATGAGTGCATAAGCTGGCAGGGATACCCTTCATGTCGCTATAATCCTAGGAAAAATCTTCCTAATGATCTTGAAGGACTTTCAAAAGTTGTTTGGTCTGAGATTCGGATAGGTTCGGGTTGATATTAAGTGTTTCCCCTGGTTTAATCTCGATTGGATTACTATCCTGGAATGGGGTTACATGAATTTCCTCAATGTCATATTTTGGTTAAATGTTTTCCTGTGTCTCACAGTTCATATCAGATTCTAGAATATGTCGAGTTTGATAGGGAACATAACTGGAATCATTAATGAAGGCGTTAATGGCATCATCTTCCATTTCTGTTTTAAATTGAAGGGCCTGACCAATAGTGAGAACTGATCTAACATCTTCATTTTCAGGTTCAGGCTCTTCTGCAGGTAGAGGTTTCTGACTGGGTAATGATTTTTCAGATGGGCTTGGTTCTGCAGGAGAATAAAGCTTGAGATCCTTCGTAACTGTCCTGTTTGATATGATCATGTGTCCAGACCGGAATCCTATGTAGGCTCTTCAGTTACCAACCAGGGTCTTCCTAGGATCAATGGGTGGCCACCTACTGAAGATCGAGTCTGCAATATAAGGAGGTCCATAAGGTAATGCCATGAGTCTACTGAAATGATCACATCCTCTAATTTCCCTACTGGTTTAATTGTGGATCTGTCTGCAAGTTCCAGGATAGTAGGGGTTGGTTTAATGTTTCCAAGTCCTAATGTGTTCATTGTTTCAGTAGTGATAATGTTAATGGTCGCTCCCAAATCCACCAGTACGTTTTGGATTTCAATCCCATTAATTTTTACTGTTAGAATCGGGTTCCCGGGGTCTCCGTATTTTACAGGCATGACCTTTCCTAACATGATATTGGATAGTCTGCCCATTACATGAATATTTAATGGATCCTTAGGTTTACTCCCTGGTTTCTTTGAGAAGTATTTCTTCAAAGTTTTTTCATAAATAGGTACACCCCTCATAGCTTGTAAAAGCAGTTCGCCTAGGAAGTCAAATTCTTCTTGAGGGCTTTGTTTGCTCAAGGTCAATCTTTCGGGGTATGGGGGAGATACCAAATGACCTTGATTGGGAACCACTTGGGGAGGTGTCTTATTTATTACGTTTTGATCTGAATTCTCCCTCACAGTTCTTTCTTCCGATTCTATATCTTCACCATCAAATTGTTCTGTAATAATGGGTGAAGTAGGTGAATTTAATACCCGACCAGACCGTAGATTTATCTCATTGAGTCCTGTAGTATAAATTTTGTAGGATGGAAGGTTCAAAGTGTCTGTTTGTTGAACCCCTTTATTATTCAGATTTGGGTTGGGTTGGATAGGAAGATGGGGTCTAATGGTTGGGTTTCCTGGGGGCACATTGGAAGCCAACTGAAGTTGTTGCTGAGGCATAGGCTGAGGAAGTTGTCCAGTGGGAGGGGATCCACGACAAGTCTAATTCCATGAAGGATTCAGACTGGCTTGAGGAACCCATTATTGCCAAGGGGGATACTGATTTTGAGGCCACATGGCTGAAAATGGTGCAGATTGGGGAACCATACTAAAATTATGAAAGTATTGGGATGGGTCTTGAAACATACCTGGATTCATTGCCAGTGGTCAAGGTTTCCATGGCTTCTTCTACCCCAAAAAGTACAGCTGGTCCACCGTGCTTTCCTCGCTTGCTCCTTGGAAAACCACTTTCAGCCCAGGCAAGGAAGGACATCCACTGGTCGCATGATTCTATTCGCAGATCACGCAGGCTTCCACCGTGTTCAGCAGGCATTCCTTCAAAGGGTGTTTCTTTCTGCACTGAGGACCTATGGAAAGGTTTTACAAAAAACCTTCCCCAAGACAAGGGGTTAATTCTACAGAAAACAAAATAATAAAAGAAACAGGAAAGAAAGAAAGCAAAAAGAAAACACAAAGCACTTGAAGCTGGGCAATAGATTCCCACCTCAAGATGAGAGATCGACTCTGAGATCTGTTGCAGATCCTGTTCTTGCACCTGTTAGCCTTCCCCGAGAACGGCGCCAAAATGTTGGTGTCCAGATATGAAAATAATTCAACCCTTTTTCCACATAAATTATCAACCCAAGGGTGTTAGTTATTTCAAGACTAATGGTGAAGTATATTCAGATACAAGCACATGGACCGTTGTAGATCACAGGTTTAATATATAACAAAAATACCATTGTAACAGCAATGAAATGAACTGCAGAAATAAAAATGCATCCATAGCAATGACCACAACTGTAACAGCAAATAAATAATCACACCAAACTCAACACTGCAACGAAAAGAAAGAAGAACGCAGCACCTGATCACAAGAGTGGGCCCAACTCTTGGATCAAGGCTGCGGAAACTCAAAGATTACAGGAGAAACAGTGAGATGTTGTACATTCAATTAATGATAAAAAGATTAATTAAAAAGTATTTGTATCCAAAAGTCTCCCCATTCATAGCCCATAGGCCTCTTTATACAATAGTCCTGAAACCCCCAATTCCTCTCAACGACTCCATTGTTACAAAAATACATATTGTTACAACGGAAACCAGATTGCCTAGCAAGAAACCGTAAGAAAGCCTAAGATAGTGCTGATACACCCATGGCTGTTACGTTGTAGCAGCAAATAAGGAAGATGATGGAAATGATGGGTTGTGCCTTGACTTGTGGCTGCAACGCTCATGTTGTAGCCAAATCTGAAGAAATATCGGAGTTAATATGTGAAAAGGTAAAACCTTCATGACAAATACATAATTAATCAAATATCCCATAATATATAGGAAGAAGGGTTTTACCTCATGCTTTTAAGATAAATAATGGCACAAAGAGATAGAAAGATAGGGTAAAAATGGGAGAGGAAAGTATACAAATCCAGTACCGAGAACAACCCTAGTTGCAAAGTATGTCACATTAGCTTGAATGAAACAATGGACCAATGGGTTGGATTAACTACCTACATGAACAACATGATGATCCCACACCTTTATTGGGTGCATATAAGTATGCAGGAGAAGATATGAGTTGTGAACACAACACGTCAAACATGCAAGGAAATGAAATTTGTGGTTAGACAACGAATGGAAGGGTAAGTTACACTATGAACTATGGTGACCTATCTCGAGGTAAAATGGATGAACCGCAACGTAGAAAAAACAAAATGGTAGTGAGATGGAATCAACATGTAGTAGGAAATAGACTTGGATAAGGGTTACAAGAGTTGTATATGTATAAGAATTGTAAGGTTGTCTCATGACTAGCCGAGAATTTTTTACATGCATGAGTCACACACTCCATTGTAACCGTTGTAAGCATTTCATAATAAGTAAGGGTGTTAGGCATGATTTTTCTACCCATAAACTATACTTTTTTCATTCACTTGTGTATATGTTAATGAATGAGCTATGTATGTAACTATGTCTATTGGCATTAAAATAATTTCTAAATGAGTTGTGTGAGTGTGTTAAGTATGGGTAGTTTTGAGTGAATAGGCATAGACAAAACTAATTAAGAGTTGACTTGGCCAAGCCACCAAGCCAAAAACATCATGGTTCTACACACTGAGGTATGACAGATCACGGTTGTTAGTGTCAATCTGTTTAGCCTGTCATAGTGATCAAATATGCTCTTACAAGGTTTTGTTAGGGTCTTGAGTCAAATTTTTATCATTTCAATAAGTCTTCAAATAAAAATTTGGTCACTGGCTAGTGTGTCTAGGGCTTAAAAAATATCACATGACGGTCATTATCATCACTTAGTTTAGTGTACCATCATTGAAACACTTTCAACATCACTTCAGTCACATCATCATGGCCTTCATTTAGCTCAGTGTCACCATTAGGTCATTAGGGTTAAGATCACCAAAATCAGCCATTTTGTGCATAAATCGGGAAAATGAGGAGTGGTAATAGGAAAGTTTGTTCAACAAAGTTTGATTTCAAAATGTAATTTATTGTTTCTATTATGTAATAAGTTCCTAAGTTCTAAAGTTGCAATTAAAGGTTCTAAGGCTACAAGGTTCTAAAAACAAAGTGAGATTCATGAGGTGGTCCATCCTACCTCATTGATGGAATGACTCCAAATCAAGCTATACAAGACAAAAGAGAAAATCAATTTCACTCTTCTATCCTCCTACTATTGAGCTCCCCTCTCCCATTGGCAATAAAAATTGGTTTTCTACCTCTCATTGGAAAAAATTTGCAGGCGTTGTGCACAGAGACACTTCATTGCGCATTTGGCCAGTGTTTTGCAGAAATTATTTTTAGCAATCAAGTTCATTTTTGAAGGCTTCACTTCAGCCATTATAGCCTCCATCCTCTTCCAAAAGTAATTCAAAGCCTTCCATCTCCTCCTTTTCACTGTTTACCAATAAAATTTAATCAAAACTTCTTCTCCTAGGGTTTGTTTAGACTTCATAGTTTTAGATTCCAAATGCTAAATTGCTACACAAAACCCTAGTTTTCTTTCCCCTACACCTATTTATAGTTGATAGACCACTTCCATACACTACACAGCCTCATTTCCTTCATTTCTATCATTTTCTCCATAAACCCTAGTCTACCCTATGTCCTTCTAGGGTAGGACTGTATTTTGTTCTTTTCCACCCCCTCCCCTCACTTATGTCCTAAATTTCAATTTTCCCCTACTCACTAACATCACTCCCTACCATCCTAAATTTTCTCAAAAATTTAGGAAACTCCCAAACCCATCTTATCACCTCATCCACTCATAGCTGCAAAATCTATTATTTTGCTTGCCTTACACCTAGGGTCTGAAAGTATGGAAGCTGACTCATCACCATCAGAGAAAAGGAAGTATAACAAAAGGGGAAAAATACTAAGGTTTGAGCCCTCCAATTTCAATGAAATAAATTCCTCTCCATTTATCAAGAAGTGCTTTGAAGATGTGGATTGTGTTGGGTTTTGTCAAAGGTTGTAGGAAGTGGGCTATCATGAGCAGCTCACAAGTATTTTTGCCATCACTTGAAAGGAGAAGAAAAACTTGGACATACTTGATGACGCTTCCCTAGTGGCATAATACACCTTTTCAGGCATCTCTGTACCAAATTAAAGAATATTTGGAAACAAAAATTCATTTTGGTGAAATTTGTTGTATTTTTTAGAAATTTGGCAATTTTGGCTATGTCCAGAAGCACAACGAGCTCACGTTGTGCTTCCTCCCTGGGCCTGCAAATGAAAAAAACTCTACATTTTTTAAAATATGGTCGCCTACTCTCCAAACGCATTTCCTCATTTTTCTAGTCCAAGGCACAAATTTTGAGAAAAAACCAGAAAAGAGGCGAAAAAACATGTCTCTACCTCTCTTTTTCACTTTCACCGCGCACCTGGAGACACCTTGGGAGAATGAAGATATCTTAGCCTAGGAAGGGTAATTTTGCATGCTTAAATACTCTAAAGACAACTAAACTATCCAATATTTCCAGAACAGGTCTCAATTTTGGATTTGGACTTCAGGAAGGCACACAAAAGTGGTTTCCACGAACTCACTGAGAATCTACAAATTACTGATAAATTTTCATGAAATTTCACTGTGTAAATTTTGGTAATTCACAGTTTAACTTTGTCAAAAGTCAAGGGGTAAAATTAAATGAATGTAAGTGGTAAAATTAAATTTAAATGGGTTAAATTAGGGTTTCTTAGGTGTTTTATCCTCTATTTAATTATTTGATTAAATGTCTCCTTATTGTTAGAAAAAGAAAGAAATGGTTGGGTAACCTCCCTTGTATGTAGTAGACATTGGATAGGTGCAGGAATTTGGTTTTTCTTTCTGGCCATTCGACCTCCAAGGGAGGATTTTGACCTCATTGACTATATGAGGCACTTTTTAATCATTTTTAATTATTGGATGTTTTGGAATTGAGCCTTGTGGATACTAGTGTACTTGTGAATTGACAAGAAGTAATAGACAGAATTTGTAGTTATTGTAGTGGGATACCTACGGTATGTGCTTTAGCAGTGTTTTTCCTTCTGTGATCATATGTTTGAATCTTAGGGTAAATCTTCCTTCCCCTCCTTTGTCAGGAAAGAGCTATGCACCTTTTATGTTATTAAATAAATGTCAAGAAGTGTACCTTCCATTTCCATTTCCATGCTTCAAGTGTTTGTTTCCTAAGATAATAAACAAAATTCATTGATATAATGCTATGTTTTGGAGAATATTTCACATTTTTGTTCATATTCTTCTGATATAAACGAATTCATGAGATTCATGCTCATTTTGAAACCTTACCAATCTACCCTATACACAAATATATCTCTAAATTGCTCAAGTATGTGCCTACCTTTCCCCATTACATCTCTACAAATCTGATTTTCAAAGCCCAGACCTAGTCCTCCTAAACCTAAGCCACCATCCATCACAAAACCATCAAATCAACCAAACCTTGATCTAAACATACCTAGCTTAACATCCTTTACACTCCAGTAAACCCTTGACTGTGATCTCATAGAGAGAGCCCTCTCAACCTAGTAGGGCTAGCTACTAGGTCAAAGTGGTATGTGGTTACCTTTTTCAGTCTCCTTCTCAGCCTCAGGAGAACTCGTGGAGTGATAACATTCTGGTGTTGTTCCTGGGGAATGAATGCTCTATATTCTCTTGGAAATAATGACAAGGATCAGATGTTGATGGTGGATGGTGATCAGACACATGAAGGCTGAAATCATTCACCTAGTGACTCCAAATTCGTTTCAAAATAAAATCTAAGACTCCACTAGAGGATGAACCTTGCCAGAAAAAACATGAAAAGACAACATGGGAAGATTAGGTATTCAACTTGGACTTTCATCCAAGACATCATGTTCTTTTTCATGAATTATTTTTTCTCTTTTCCCGAGAATGTCATGAATTTTTTTCAAAGTATACTATATTTGAGAAAAGATCCCATATTTGTATTTGATTCATGTCCTCTGAAAATTGTGGATTCAAATTATCCTTACGCCTTTGATCTCGATCAAGAGCCTTCTTCTAAATCTTATGATGATCATCTTCCACTTGATGAGCTTCAAGTGATCAAGACTAATCTTACAGCTTGTGTACATACTCCTATACCTTGTAAAATTCTAGATAGATACAAGCCACTCATCTTACCTCCTATACTCCATGATTTCCCTTAAAAATATTACAAATATCTTCCCAGGTTTGATGGAGAATATGGCAACATCACTGCTGAGAAACACATTCATGGTTTTGAAAATTTTCTCAACCTTTTTTGAGGTTGAAAAAGATGATGTTAGTATCAGGATCTTTGCTCTATCTTTGCAAGGAAAAGACAAGAAATGGTTCAAAAACTTGCCAGTTGCAAGCATTTTTTGTTTCCATTAGTTTGTGAAATTATTCTTTGATAAATAGGTGATAAAGAGGAATCATTTTCTTATTTTATAAGAATATAATCATTTGAAAAGATGGCCAGGAGAAATAGTGCAGCACTTTTCAGCTAGGTTTAATCAAGTATACCATTCAATCCCTGCTAATATAAATCGCCTCTTGGTTCAGCTCTCTTACACTACCTAGATGCCTTTGATCTAGAAATGGAATTTCAAATGAGAGAAAGTAACGCTACAATGCTCGAAAAAAAGCAGGACATTGCAATAGCTATGGAAGCTAATTTTCTAGTCAAAAGGTTAAATTTGAAGGCAGAATAAAGGGAGAACATAGAAAAGGAATACCTGAAATCTTCATAAGTGAAGCTCGACATTTTGGCTAAGTACAATGGAAGAAGTAATGCAAAATATCACCATGAGAGATGAATTTTTTGTTCAAAAACACCATTTCCCGCTTATTCCTGCTAATCCTAGTTACCATAGATCAGAAAATGATTGTTTTTTGTATTCATTTATGGGAAATCATGAAAATGGATTTATAGATCAAATCAAGGAGAAGAAACTTGTTGATATAATGTGTATTTTTGATGAAATTAATTGTATTTATATTTACCCAAGTATGATCAGTATGATGATGATTATGTTGTCGAAATTGAGGCTGAATCTTCAAGGCAATCATCAACATGTTTATGGGAGGGAGAAGTTCAATTACAACTGCTCAAATATAGCACTTAGCCTATACACATCAATCATGACAACGGTGAAGAAAATGCAGAAAATTTCAAAGTTAAAGCTCTTTTCCTTTGAGTTTTTCTTCATTTCAATTTCTGAGAGAAAACTTTCCCAAGATTATAAATCAGCAGTCTTTCAGTTTTTATACTGAGCGTGAAGAACACAATGAACTTCTTTATCAGGACTCCTTACCCTTGTATTTCTCCTCATTTGCAAAAATAAGAGAAAACTATAAGCAATCAAGTAAGCAAGTTGTCAGTAGTATAAATGCGCATCCTTCTCATAAATTGGTTGAGGAGGTCACTTGTGATATGCAAGCTTCTTTCACTCCAGAATCCCAACCACTAAGTTACATTGAGTTTCAAATAAAAAATGAAATCTTAGAACCTAAAACATATTATGAATTGATGTAGGATGTTTCCTTATCGTTAAGTTTTGACTCATTTCAGTTTTTGAAGAGAAATTTTGATAATATCTCTAAAATAAAGAATCATAAGCCTATAGAAAATCATCTAATCTCATTGGAACCAATTTATGATAAGTTGCAATAGTATTCTCAAGTTATCCATCATCCAATAGCTTATTTTTTGGATGATATCTATAATCAAAGTCCTTCTACATTAGTTGGTTATGAGCTTCAAAACATAGATGATAAAACTTTGATCCAGAAGTCAGCTTCATTGTCTTGTTCATCAGGAGTCTCATTACAAAGCTCATACAAAAATTAGTCATTCACGATTTTCAGGATCCTTTTGTCAATTTGTTGCGGTCATCTAGGGAGGTGAGTTATCTTGTATTTATGGATCGAAAGCACATGTTCAGTGGACACTTGGAGTGTTCTAGTTTTTGTTTTTTCTTCCTGCTCCAGGAAAGTGTGGAACATGAATATTTTATACAAGATCATGTAGTTTCATCATAAATGATCCACAACAGGTCACAAAATATTTCTCATATTTTCACTGATCTAGTAGGCAATTATATAGATGATATTTGTGGCCAAAGTTCTCATTATTTGGTTGGATCTCAGTTTGAAGATAAAATTGATAATGATTTAGTTTGGCATACAGTTTTAATGTCTTTTCCATCTGCAGTCTCATCACATTTATCACAAATGTATTAGGAAATCTTGCAGCTTTATCATGATTGTTTTAAGTTGAAACTTTAGAAAAGCGCGGATGTTGGGAAAATTTTAAAATCAAGGTATGAAGACTACCTAGAGCAGAGCAGTAATGTATTATATGGGCTGGAAATTAATATGTATTCCTATGAAGATCCTTTTTCAGCATTCTTGAGGTCAATTGGTGGGCTCATGCTTTGCAATTTCACTAAGATTCAATATGTTTACAAGTTTTCATAGGAGTTTCCTTTCAGTAGTGTTTCCTTCTTTCTCATGAGCAAGAACTTGTAGAGAATTCAAGTAGCAAACAAAATTCTTACATGGTTTCATTGGTTGTTCCATTTAACTTGATCAGGTGATGTGCGGATTAGTTAGAGTAGGTGTGATGAATAAGATAAATTCTCAGCATTTTTTTTATAGTATCTTCCAGTAAAGTTTGCAATTAGTCTACAGTTCAGTTTTAAGTCATTTTTCAGTATTAAGTCTAATTTTGTAACTTTAGACTTCATGCCCAATGGATAAGGCTACTTGGTCTATGGTGTTCTTGACACCTCCAAGGAGACGTAATCCCCAATTGGAGCCAATGTTAGTGTTATTCTGTTCAACCTATCACCAGTGATCAAATATGCGCTTACAAGGTTTTTTTAGGGTTTTGAGTCAAATTTTTGTCATTTCCTTAGGTCTTCAAATAAAAATTTGGTCACTAGCTAGTGTGTCTAGAGCTATTTACACTCCTTAAAAAATTTCACATGTCGGTCATTCTCATCACTCAGTTGAGTGTACCATCATTGAAACATCATCAACATCACTTAAGTCACATCATCATGGTCTTCATTCAACTCAGTGTCACCATTAGGTCAATAGGGTTAAGGTCACCAAAATCAGTCAATTCGTGCATAAATCCAACAAATGAGGAGTGCTAATAGCCAATTTTGTTCAATAAAATTTGATTTTAAAATGCAATTTATGGTTTCTGTTACATAATAAGTTCCTAATTTCAAAAGTTGCAATTAAATGTTCTAAAAAGAAAGTGAGATTCATGAGGTGGGCCATCCTACCTCATTGAAGGAATAACTCCAAAGCAAGATATAAAATACAAAAGATAAAATCATTTGCACTCTTCTATCCTCATACCATCGATCTCCCCTCTCCCATTGGCACGAAAACTGGTTTTCTACCTCTCATTAGCAAAAATTTGCAGGGCACTGCGCACAGAGACACTCTGCTGCGCGGCTGGCCAGTGTTTTGCATAAATGATTTTTAGAAATCAAGTTGGTTTTTTAGGGCTTCACTTCAGCCATTATAGCCTCCATCCGCTTCTAGAAGTAATTCAAAGCCTTCCATCTCCTCGTTTGCATGGTTTTCCAAGAAAATTTAATCAAAAAATTCTTCTCCTAGGATTTGCTTAGACTTCATGGTTTTGGTTTCCAAGTGCTAAATTGCTACAAAAAATGCTATTTTTCCTTCCCCTAAACCTCTATTTACAGTTGATATATTGCTTCCATACACTACACAACCTCATTTCCTTCATTTCTATCATTTTCTCCATAAACCCTAGTCTACCCTATGTTCTTCTAGGGTAGGATTGTATTTTGTTCTTTTCCACCCCCTCCCCTCACTTATTTCCTCAATTTCATTTTTCCCCTACTCACTAATATCACTCCCTACACTCTTAAGTTTTCTCAAAATTTTAGGAAACTCCCAAACCCATCTTATCACTTCATCCACTCATAGCTGCAAAATCCATTGTTTTGTTTGCCTTCCACCTAGGGTTTGAAAGTATGCAAGCTGACTCATCACCCTCAGAGAAAAGGAAGTATAAAAAAGGGGGAAAAATACTGAGGTTTGAGCCCTCAAATTGCAATGAAATCACTTCCTCTCCATTTATTAATGTGATTTGAATATGTGGATTGTTTAGGGTTTTGTCAAAGGGTGCAGCAAGTGGGCTATCATGAGTAGCTCACAAGTATTTTTTCCATCACTTTTAAAGGAGAAAGAGAACTTGGAAATACTTGATGATGCTTCCCTAGTGGAATAATACACCTTTTCAGGAATCTCTAGACCAAATTAGAGAATATTTGGAAGAATTTTTTCATTTTGGTGAAATTTTCTACATTTTTGAGAAATTTGGCAATTTTGGCTATGTCGAGAAGAACAACGAGCTCATGTTGTGCTTCTTCCCTGGGCCTCCAAATGGAAAAAATCTACATTTTTTGAAATTTTTTGGCCTCCTCTTCAAACCTATTTCCTCAGTTTTCTGGTCCAGGGCACAAATTTTGAGAAAAATCCAGAAAAGAGGCCAAAAAACATGTCTCTACCTCTCTTTTTCACTTTCCCTGCAAACCTGGAGGTACCTTGGGAGAATGAAAACTCTCCAAGATTTCCATAACAGGTCTCATTTGGATTTGGACTTCAGGAAGTCACCCAAAAGTGGCCTCCAAGAGCTCGTTGTGCATCTACAAATTACTAATAAATTTTCATGAAATTTCACTGTATAAATTTTGGTAATTCACAGTTTGAGTTCTGTAAAAGTAAATGAATGTAAGGGGTCAAAGAAAATTTAAATGGGTTAAATTATGGTTTCTTAGGTGTTTTATCCTCCTTTTAATTCTTTGAGAAAATGTCTCGTGATTGTTAGAAAAAGAAGGAAATGGTTGGGTAACCTCCCTTGTATCTAGCAGACATTGGATAGGTGGATGAATTTGGTTTTTCTTGCTAGCCATTCGACCTCCAAGGGAGGATTTCAACCTCAGTGACTATATCAAGCACTTTTTAATCATTTTGAATGACTATATGTTGTGTAATTGAGCCTTGTGGATACTATTGTACTTGTGAATTTGGCAGGAAGTAATAGACCAAATTTGTAGTTATTGTAGTGGGATACCTGTGGTATGTGCTTTAGCAGTGTTTTTCCTTCTATGATCATATGTTTGAATGTATTGTACCTTCCATTTCCATTTCCATGCTTCATGTGTTTGTTTCCTAAGATAATAAACAAAATCCATTGATATAATGCTCTGTTTTGGAGAAGCTTTCACATTTTTTGTCATATTCTTCTAATATAAATGAATTCATGAGATTCATGCTCGTTTTGAAACCTTACCAATATACCCTATACAAAAATATATCTCTAAGGTGATAAAGTATGTGCCTACCTTTCCCCACTACATCTCTGCAAATATTATTTTCAAAGCCCAGACGTAGTCCTCCTAGACCTAAGCCATCATCCATCACAAAACCATCAAATCAACCAAAACATTATCTAAACATACCTAGCGTAACATCCTTTACACTCCAGTCAACCCTTGACTGTGATCTCATAGAGAGAGCCCTCTTAGCCTGATAGGGGTAACCACTAGGTCAAAGTGGTTTGTGGTTACCTTTGTCAGTCTCCTTCTCAGCCTTAGGAGAACTGGTGGAGTGATAAAAATGGTGATCTAGGCATGAACCTTAGGAGTGTGACACCTTCTCTCTGGAATTTTTCTCCTCAAGTTTGAGGTTCTTACTCTTCTTCTTTGTTTTATTTTCTTGTTTTATATTTTCACGCTCCAACTCAAACTCTATTGTCTCTAGTTATTCTTGTATTTTTTATAAAAAAAATTTGGGAATAGTTTTAACCTCTCTAATGCTACATCTTGATTGTAAATAGTCTTATTTATTAATAGGTTAAATTTTTTGTGACCCTTTATGCCATATTTATAACCAATAAAAATACATTTTCCAACTTTATTATCAACTTAACCCTATTTTCACTACAAGGAAAATACGTTCTAGTGGAGGTTTTTACAGAGGCCCCTATAAAAATAGCCCAAAAATATGTTTGTAGTGGAGGTCACTAGTGGAGGTGGGCAGGCGGATGTTTTAGCAATTTTTTTGTGGACAGTGACTCTAAAATCTACAAATGCACCAGTGCTTTAATATCCATACAAGCATCGGTGCTGCATATAACATAGTGCACCATCGAAATTTTATTTTTATAAAATAAAATAAAATAAAACACAATGCACTAAATAACAAAATGCATCAATGCTTGAATAGTCGATAGCACCGGTGTCCTTCGTACAGTAAAACGTCCTGGTGCATAACACTAAGGAGAATTGTTGTAGTTTTAAATTTCAGAATAATGTGGTACATTTTTCCAACAATGTTGTGGTGTGGTAAACTTATCAAAACGCCTTGAGGAATCTTCAAAAGTGCACCGCCAGGCGGTTTTTTATTTTTTATAAGGAACAGTGCTATATTAAAACAAAGCATCGGTGCAGTACCTATATAGAAACACCCTAGGGCATCTCAAGAAAATCAAAGAGATACTTTTTAATATAAAAAAAATGCGGTGATTTTAGATATATTCTTCACTGGTGTTGTTAGAGAAATGCAACAAAGGAGGGTTAAATAATAATAATAATAACCCTTCAACCGTAATTTTCATTTTTACCATCTCCAATGATGGAGGGCCCTCAAGCAAGGGTGCCACTCTTGCTACATGCAATCTCCCTAACATCGGTGCTTCTCTTGCTCACCATCCTTCCATACCATGCTCATTTTCTAGGTTTCATTTTTTTTCAAATTGTGCTAAATTTTGTTTTTCTTCATTACATGTCCACAATGCATCCCCAATGACCAAATTTCCAGGTAATACCTATGTTTCTTTCTAATTTAATTTTTCAGTGGATTAGAATTGAAAATTAGGCTAAATTTCCCACTATTTTTGAAAAAACAAATCACCGCACGATATGCTCGATATGTTTGGATCGCACCAATAGTTGTGTACCCTATACATTTACAAGGTGCACTGCATTTTTGTGCATGAATATAATACACTGCAGTTTTTGCAGTCTGTTTTGTAAATGAAAATGCACCAGGAAAGATGCAACAAATTTTACATCGATGTGTCACACCCGATGCGTTTATATTTACCAAACACACTGCAAAAATAATATTTAAAAATATAGTTATAGCTCAGTGTGTTCGATAACTTGAAATTTATGTATCAGTGTGAAAATTTTATACGTGCGTACTAGTGAAAAAGTGTATTGCATTGTTGTCAAAAAATAAATTTGCGAACCAACAAAGGTGTGTCATACTTATGTGTGCATCGATATCAATGTGGTTATAGTTGGAAGTGCACCGATGTCGGTGCATGACTGTTTTTTGAGTGCATTGATGTTTTTTTTTTAATTGAAAGTATGTTTCCATATTTATAAATACATGTAACTTTCATTTAATAAATAAAAAATGTATTTTATGTATGAGGCTGATGTATTTTATACGTCAATCATGTAGGAGAGACGTCAGCAGAGGGAGCAGCAGCGATAGGAATTCCCGTACAATATAGTCCAAACATGGGAAGCCAGAGAGAAAGAGAGGGATTTATACCCTCACCCTATTACTGCAATGACCCAAGCAGTCTTAAAGAATGTAGGCCTCCTCAAGTATTTTGACGAGGCTACATCCTTAAAGGCACACTCTATCTTATTGGCGCATTTGATCCACTAATGCAGTGGCTAGGAGAAGGATTTCCATGTCGGTCCTTGGGTGTGGTATAGGCACACTGAGGAGGATGTATACTTTATCATTGGCCTATCCATGAGATGGGAGGATTTTCCCAATTCTCTTATGTCCCCCATGGGGTTCCAACATAGAGTCATCTTGCCTACACTCAGAGATATGACGGGCCTATGCAATCCATCCCTAATATTTTTGGGTTCGTGGTGAACAACTACAGATTTCTTATTTTGCTACATACGAGTTTAGGTGTCTCTCATTATTAGTTACCACCATCACACACTCTAGTAGTGATGGGTAGCACATTAGTTTCCCTATTTTGTATTATATTGATTCTTTGATTCAAGTGCCACATTGCATTAGATGGTCTGTTATTTTTTTGAGGAAGCTTTGCATGGATTTAGATAGGTGTCATGCATAGAGACAAGGGAGGGCAACCTTCCCTTTCGCTTCCAATATTTTTTGTCTATTTTTTAAGAGGTTTCCAGAGAAAAGGCCTACATTTTACTGTCACCATACTAGGTTGATCATTAAGGTCTAGATGTTCGTGTGGGGGCAGATGATGCCTAAGAGGGGTCTACTAGAGTATTCGTCTGGTATTTTTGTCGAGACACTGGCGCTACTAGATAGTGAGGATGACCATGTGTTTCTCGCGTTGGCATTTCCATATGTGGGGATTGATTGGAGATAGTTTCCCAACATCCTCTTCACAATGGCTGAGCCTTTATATGATAGAGTTAATATTAGTGTTTTCTTTAAATTAATCTAGTTTCATTTTATTGTTTTAATGATTTAGAATAAAATTTATTTTAACACATTCTTTAACATGTTTTATTAAACAGTTTAATGAAATTATCTAATTATTTTTGTGTACTATATATTTTGTATACATCATCTAATTTGATGGGGACATGCCTCCTCCCCCACCCCTAGATGGATGAGATGAGGATATGGGCGAGACCCAAGAGGGTGAGGGACATCCTCGAGGGGGTGTGGACATTTGAGGCCGTAGGGATGGTTTGTAATTTCTGATGGAATAGTGCAACAAATTGCCATATTTTTTTTTCAAGAGGGATTCCACTCTGCAAGGCCTCCAGATATCAGTGCAGATCCAATGTTCATGGATCTCTACAAGGATTGTCCCCGTAAAATGATGTCTCTTATGCAGAATATCATTGAAGCTAGCGGGGTATTGGAAGCGATGAGGGATGCAGGGCATCATGCAACAGTAGATACATCAGATGAGGGTGGTGATGATGATGATGAGGGTGATGATCATGATCATTATGATGAGGGTGGTTATCATGAGGCTTCTGGTAGTACCACCCCATCGGATCATGGTTATTAGGATGTCGATGATCCTTCTAGTAGTACACCTCCTCGTCAACCGCTTGGTGATGAGATTCCAGAGCTAGAGGATGTGCCTTATGTTTCTCCTAAAAGAGCAGACCAGCGACCTCCTCCTCCACCTTAGAGTTTGACATACTGCATTGAGGTAGTAGGTGACCATCCATCGTCTTCTACTGCAAACCAGCCACCTCCTCCTCCACCTCAGCTTAATTCGATAGACGTTGATCATGCAGTAGTTGACTAACATCATCTTCTACTGTGGACTAGGTTGAAACTACTAGGATTGTTGTATAAGATATTTTATTACACTTATTTGACTTGATGTAGTTAAGATAGATAAAGAACTTTCAGATTAATTACATCATTAGGATGTAGTTATTTGACTTGTTTGTATATATATGTGTGTGTTTGTGTGTCTGTGGTGCATTTTTTGTGTTCATGTTTATGTACTTAATTTATATGTTGGTGTTGATGTGTATATTGTTAGGTCATGTTAGATATGTTCATTTAATGTGCTTGCAAATAGATGTGTATGTGATAACAATTATTTGACATGAGATTTATAAAATCTGAGGATGTGTGTGGTGATGATGTTAGATTACAATGTTTGTGTTTTTTTAGATGTGATCACGATGATGATGCCCTATTAGATTATTATATTTGTGTTCTAGCTAATGACGATTTTATGTGCTAGAGGTGTATAATTAGATGATGTAGTGAATTCGAATGTGTATCTTAGATGATGTTTATGATTGTTAGATAGTTATCATAATGATGTTTATTTTTATGAAATAATATTTATTATAAATTATGTATTGGTGAACTTATATCAAACTTTTATATATCAAATTGCATGCAAAACAACTTACTTCAAAAAAAAATGCAAAGATATATTTATAAATTACAAAGTTTAGTATGGTTGAAACTATGATCGTAAAATTACGATAAATATTTTTCTATTGCTTAGATAGTTCATTGATATTCAATTTAACTTAATTACTAAAATATTTCAATATCGCAAGGAAAAATAATTAAAGGTAAATTAATTTAGTTATTTCTTAATAAGATGAAAATGTGTAAATCATTAAATTTTTAATATAAAATATTATTAATAATAAATTATTCAAAAATGCAATTTAACTAATTAATATTGGTTTATAAAATTCAATTTATTGTTATATTTTAAAAACTTAATTTAAATTTTTTTATAACATGCAACCTAGATCCATCTTAACTCTCGATCTACCAAGTTCCTAGAGGGATAAAATCTCTTGAGATGCAAACATATTTTAGATTGAAAAGAGATTTGATCCCTCTAGGCGCTTGGTAGATTCGGAGTTAAGATGGATCTAGGTTGTATAATATATATTAGTTGACATTGAAATATTTTATTTATAATTCACGTTCTCCACACTAAAATGTTAAAATATGCCCCCTCATATCTTTTTTCCTATATGTATACATTTAATATTTTTATTATTAATATTTTCAAAACCATATTAAACATTGAAAATTTTACAAATATCCCTCATACAATCAATTAGAAAGCAACTATTAATGGAATAAGAATTCTCTCAACCTTTCTCACTAAAGTGAAAATATAAGAAATTTATCAATTTAAATTACTTTACTTTTCTCTCTATAAAATATCTATAAATTTATATTATTTAATGTGGACATTGAAATATTTTACTTATGGTTGTATTTTTTGTTATAAATATATTTATGTTTTAAATATCACTTGTAAATGGAACATAGAATGAATTACACATAATGTAATATTAATAATACTATTTCTAGTCATGTCAAAATTTACATTTCTTCCTTGTAGTAAAAAGTAAATTCTATTTTTTTACTCATTAGTTGGGTATTTTCTCTATTGGAAGTTATCCCTTAAAAAGGCAAGTGATCTTTTTCTAGTAATAAAGATATAACATTTTGATGTTATTTTGGTTCATTATTTGCTACTGCACTAGTTTAAAGTTAACTCTTTTTAATAATAAATGAGTTAAATAATACAAAAATGATAATATATTATATTTAAACTTTTGAAAATAATATATTTGATTATTTCTTAATGAACAACTCAAAAAATATTTCCACGTACTTATCACTAGATAGTCACTAAAATTCATGTTTTTCACATTTCTCCTAGCTAATATTACATCATGTTCACAATGATAAAGACATGTCTACTTTAAATAATTTAGTTATAAATACATTAAAAATAGATATTTATTTCACATAATTTAAATAGGAAACAAAAATGAATCACCAAGTCTATTTTAAAGTCAAACAAATGTCTCTTAATCACCATCACAAATGTGTTGCACTTGGTGTGTTCCTCTCGCACCGGTGCAATCATATTTACCAAACGCATCGCAAAAATAATATTTAAAAATATAGTTATAGCTCAATGTGTTCGATAATGTGAGTGTTTTGTATCGGTGTTAAAATGTTATACGTGTGCATGGGTGCATAAGTGTGACACACCGCTATGAAAATTCAAATTTTTGAACCAAGAGCAATGCATCATAGGTAAATGTGCACTAATTCTGGTGCGGTTGTGTTTTACAATGCATTGAAACCGGTGCATGACTATGTTTTGGGCGCACTGATGATTTTTTTTTAATTGAAAGTTATGTTTCCATATTAATAAATACATTTTTCATTTAATAAAAAAAAAAAAATCATTTTATGTATGAGGTTTATGTATTTATATGTCAATCATGTAACAGATACGTCAGTAGAGGGAGCAAGAGCAGGAGAAAATGGCGAACCCATACAATATAGTTCGACCATGGGAGGCCAAAGAGAGGGAGAACACCTAATTTTTTTCCTACAATACACACTCCAGGTATCTTACCTGGATCTCAGAGATACCTGTTGCAAACCATGGCAGTGGTATGAAGAAAAGATATCAAATTAGGGTTTCATGGGTCTTATCAGTCACACAAAAAACACCGTGAAAACTTACAAGTGTGCCTTTCACGCCATTGTCATATCGTATAATTGATGTCCTTCAAATCGGCGACATGATGTATGTGGCTTAAGCTCGTGATTTTCAATGACATGTTATTCATTGTTAAAGTCGTCATAGAGTTATCACTACATGATGATTTATATTGATTTTGAGCTAAACAAGAAGAAAAAACATGTGACTAAACCAATAAGTATCTAAATCGAGATTAAATATTTAATGTTATTTCTAAATTCACTATTTTGTTCTCATTTTCCTTTTTGAGAAGGGTTGTGACCTCGAATCCTTATTATCATAGATAATGTACACAATTAGAAATACTTAGTTTTAAGTACTGTAAAAAATTTTCCACTACAAAAAAAAGTGTAAAAACGTTTGTGAACCTTACCAATTATATTATAAAATGCCAACAAGACTAATAAAAAAACAATATAATTAGTGAAATAATGAAAATAAAAACATACAACAATAGTATAAATAATGAGATAACACAAGTACATATCACTCTCCAATTTCATCACCATATACATATATAGTACGTGTGAGATCAAAATATGCATTAATATGAAGTTCAGTGTGAATATTTATTGTGTAGTAATTTGACAAATGATAAACGTGTACTTAATCTTTATCATATGACTCTTTCCATTCATTTCGAGAAGCTCCCCTTCCCCTTTGTCTTCATCCCTTTCGTTGCCTCAAATCATTGCACCTGGTGTGTTGTCTATTTGCTTGATGTACTCACTAGAATAATAGAAAGACTCATACGATATATATCCCTCTACCATAGACCCCTCGGTTTTTTCCCGTTGTCAAACAAAACCTTTCAATTTCTTCATGTACCTCTCTAATAAGAACATCCAACAACAAGAAACGACCCCAACTATTGGAGCAGGGTCTCCCACACTGACGAAAGCTGGTCCAATTTTGTATTATTTTGATTATATTTAATCTAGTGCAAGGGTGATAGGACGAATAAAAGCCCCAATATGTTGTAAGTGGGTAAATAGGTAAAACCAAGAGTTCGCAAACCACGGTTTGCAAACCATGGTAAGTCTAGGCTAAATTGGTATAAATAGTAAGTCTTTTTGAGTCGATAGGCAGAAGATGAATAGAAGTGAATGCTAAGTGTGGATTGTCAGTTCTAGGTTCCGGGTATTTGGGTCGGACTCCTGTTGGCTGTGTGCGTGGAGATCCTTTGTCCTGCTATGTGTGGACCCTGCTGGTTGTGTGCGTAGGTGGGATTTGGGGTTATGTAATAATTTGCCGATAATATATGAGAAGTATTGTTGATATTTGGTTCTAAGATCCATCTGTTATATGAATCTGCGCTCTCTGTTAGATCTGTGATAAGGTACAAATTATCTGTATTATCTGATGTTTTTATCTATAATATATGTTATCTAGTTTGTCGCGTATACTGTAATTTATATCTTTGCTGGGTCGAATGCACGTGGATGTGGACCTAAGATCTAGATCTGTAACACTGTGTGCCCCATGTATTTAATTAATCCTGCGAACTAGCTCTGTTCCCATAGATCTGTGTGTTGTGCGTGGCTTGGATTACTTGCTCTCTTTCCAGGTGCGAAAACATGGTTCTAGCACCCTCCCATACTACTTTGGGTGAGACTTTGACCTGCGCAAGCAGGTCACTGCCGAAAGGGCCAGTAGTATAGGGGTTTGTTGGCAAACCTTAACGTGCGAACCTGGGTCAGGGCCCCTAAAGCCAAAAAATGGTTCTATTTTCGGGACCAGGAACATTTTGAAAGATTAGGGAATTCCAAGGCCATATTGGAAACCCAAAAAGAAAGAAATTGATGAATGGTTTGAAAGAAAAGTTCAGGAATTTGTGATAAAAGAAAATCGAAGTACAAAGATAACTACTGAAGAGTGGAAGAACAAATATATTTTCATAGAGAGCTACAAAATCTTCTTTGTAACAATTGTGATCATACTTCAGGAGTGGTTGGCCAACTTAGTTGAATTCCAAACATGCTGGAAGGACAAGCGAGTTACGTAGTGGACCCCAAAAAAACTTTCACAGCTAAAGAAGATTGACAATACTATCGCCCAGACGGTAGATCACTGGGTGGATAGCGTACTATGAGGATTTGTGACAAAATTTGCGATTGATCAGTTAGTATCCTATTATGAAGCAAAAATTCAATTCTTTAAAGGGTTCTGCGGTAAGTTCCTGAAAACATTACCGCTATTAATAAAGACCTTGCTGTGCGAGAAAAGTATCCTGTGTAGCCATACGCCGTGAATGAATTCCGACCAGAACGAAGGTACTACGCGTAGCAGGAAGTACTATAGAACCAACCAGGAAGGATATCAGGCTACGTATAGCTCGGTAAGGGATTTCGCCACATTCAATTCGCCATCAACTTCTCCATCGAGCTCTCATCGAGGAAAAAACCCCCCACCACCCCCACCAACAAGTGACACGGTTGCGCGCTTAAAGCTCCAAACCTTTAAAGGTGCGGGAAATGAGGATATGGATCGGTTCTGGTTTGTTGCAGAGTCAGTATGGGCTGCGCATAACATACTAATTGATGCAGTGAGACGGGCTCTGTTATCCCTTGCCTTCGAGGAAAGGGCTCTGGATTGGTATATGGGGTACATTGGGAAAAAGGCAAATGAAACTATTGATGAAATTAAGGCTGCACTAAAGCAACAACTCAAGTGACCTAAATCCTACTCGCAGACAGTAAATGAACTGAAGGATATCAAGCAAGGGTCATCTGAGTCTGTATGGGAAGCAGATCAGCGATTAAAGAAAGTAATCAGATAAGGTGGATTCTAGTATTATGATAGACAACACACATAATGGTTCATCTCTATGATGCTACCTCACCTACGGATACCTATGGGGCAAAAATCTATCGAAACGCAGGAAAAAGCATTGGAGGTGGCTATGAAACTAGAAGCTGGCTCGAGATATGACACTCAGTTGGGAGTACATCAAATTCAAGGTCAGCTAGAATCAATGCATCTCGATATTCAGAACCTGCGCAAGGAACGCGGACCAGCGGTCAGCCCGGACAGATGGTGCATTCAGTGCCGATTAAATGGTCATACCAAGGATAACTTCCCACTACTGACTGCATATACGCAGACTGGAGCACCTAGTCCCTTACGACCTAGGGAGGCTACGAGGTCAAGTGGAGCACAGCAGTGGTGTCGGTTCTGCAGATCGATTGGCCATGATGAACAGAATTGCAGCACATATGAGTTACTGATGGAGCGAGGGAGCCTATTCTGGGTTCAGTCCGACCTAACGTCACCCATATCCCCCGCAAGAGTAAGGGGATCCCTAGGTCTAGGTAGGGTAGGAGGCCGAGGAGGAAGTGTCGGTCGAGGGCGGGGCCAACTCATCTACTACAACTGTGGGGAAATTGGTCATTTTGCAAGAGACTGCGTCAATCCAAATAGACAAACCTGTCGGTACTGTAGAAAGTTGGATCACTCGATCGAAGATTTCCCGGTTCTAATAGCTAAGGTTCAAGAAAAATAGCAAACTACCACACAAAATGTGCAGTGGGTAAAGGTAGAGTCGTGAGAGACAGGGTCACCTAGTGAAGCATGGACGCAAGCAACCACTGGCCCAGCAATGCAAGTAAGAGCTCAGCCCCCACAGGAAATCAGCTTCGTGCCTAGAAGGGAGGATGATTGTGGCCCATTACTCTCACCTAATGATGAACGTGGGAAATAGATTAAACCATTCCTACAAGTATGTATGCAGATACTACACCACCAGCATACCACGGAGAATATTCAAACTCTACTCAAGGGGTGCGATGGCCAGGCCTACCCAGCTGCGCAGGTATGAAAAATGCATAAACAAAAATGCACAGGTCAGGAGATGTGATTGACTGTGCATATTGGGGCTTTTAAGATGGATCAAGTCATTCTTGACTTAGACTCTGAGGTGAACGTAATCCCTAAGCAGACTTGGCAGCAAATGGGCGAACCTACGCTTGAGCGGACCACCACGCAGCTGTGCATGGCTAATCAGCAGATGATAACACCTTTGGGGAAATTACCACAGCTTACTGTAAATATCGTTGGAGTCAAGGTACGGGCTGATTTTGAAGTTATCCACACCGTGGGAGATACGGATCCCTATCCATCACTCCTAGGCCTAGACTGGGTCATGACTGTAGGTGGTATCATTAATCTAAAGGATCGCAGTATGTCATTTGAGAAAAAAGGAACACAAGTAACAATTCCACTAGATCCTATGGACGGAGCACGACATACAGACAGAGTGCATCCATACCAGCTAACTACGAAGGATGGAACGGATGGTATGATCTGGCAGAAAGGGGACTTAAGTAGAGGGTCAAAATTCTGGTCACCATACTTACAGGACGCACCTACATTGCGTTGTATGATAAAGGATCTCCGAAGCATATCATCCGAAGTAAGAATTCTACCCCATTTTCATGGGTTTGGTCCCATTCAAGATTTTTTACAAGCATTTGAAGGAGAGATTTCGTGAGAGCACCGGTTGGAAGCCCTTGAACAGGTACTACGCGATGCGCCGGCACAATGGTGGGAGATACATAAGGAGACCTTCCATGAATGGGAAGAATGTTGGGATATGATGGTCCTGCAATTTGAAGCACCAACGGATGCGCAAGACAAGACCTCCTTGGAGTCTAAAGGTCCCCATGCAGACAGGACCACAGGGGACATAGACAAGGGACTCTAGCAAAGCCCTTACAGGGATACACTGAAGGATGAATTTGTAGGGCTAGTTGGGCTGCGCAATGGGGACTTAGAAACATACCCCACAACTCAGGATGAGGCCAAAAACAATACTACTATCCGACTGAAGGAACATATCAGTGCGACCATTGGGTACACCTAGTATGTTCGAAAGCTGGTTTGGCAGTATGTATCACGTGCGACCAAGCTAAACGGCTCCCTTTGGCAAAAGCTAGGCCAGACTGCCATAAGTCAGCCCTCCCTAGTTCAGCAACCTCTACGAAACAAGATTGTGTTGGGGGGGAAGGGGCAGAACATGGCAGACACGACCACTACACAGAAGCTGCGAAAAGTAGTTGTTGGAACAGTGAACTCTGGTAAAAAGGATGATTTACCGTTGATGAGCATAACCAAATGTTAATTAATGAAGATATTACAAAATATTTTTTACCGTTCATCCGATGGTATGCCCCAAGTAGGAACACCATTACCGTTAGTTACCCACGGGAGTTGTCCGTAGGGATGGACCGGTAGCTCTTTTGGCCTGTATCATGTGTATAAATTGCCTACCTATTCTGTATACTAAATAATCCTTTATATCATCTTAATTTTACTCTCTCGACTTTCTCCCCACCTCCTAACAGTAGGCGTCCATTGTATACCAATCAGTAAACCTACAGCAAATATGGAAATACCACCCAAGGACGAAGCAATTGACAAAGTACTGGAGTGCTAGATTCCTGTATGGCAACACACCAAGGGGGCCCCCACGCCAAACGTAGAACCAATTACCTAGGAGATCCCACAGGCCAGCCCCACCAAATTCACGAAAGGCACTACAGATGCAACGAGGTCACAGCTTGTGCTCATTTCGGACAAAGGTAATACTCTTGATAGCCATGGTGCAAAGTAGCTGAGAGCATATGAAACAGGGACTCGAAAGAAGCCACGTGCTCCGCAGAAGGACCATGATACCGCGATCACTCTCACTAGTAGTGACCTCATGCAAATTACAGGCACCATCACTTTGACCGTTGAGGAAAACTAGTCCGCACTAGAGCACCAACAACAAGTTGCGCTCACCACTATTCAGACCAACATTCGGGATCTGCAGTTGCGCACCACTGCAATTCAAGACAGCCTAATTCAAGAAGATACTCCCACGGAAACTACCAATACCTCTCTCATGTCAGTAGAATACTGGGTTTGTTCTGTACCTGAAAATGCCTTCTTAGGTATCCAATTCCCCGTCGACACAAGCATACAGTTGGACCTAGCCGTGCTTCCCTGCGAAGCCCTCCAAATATTTCAAACCACGGTCTCACAAGAAATCCATCATCGAGACCAATAGATGAACTAGCGACTTAGCCTCCTCAAACGGACAGTGGAACAACAACACACTGCCCTCACTCTTGCTATCCCACGACAAACTGAGCTCACAACAACGATTCACCAACTCTGCGCAGAACTACCAGAGGACCTCCCCACTATGATGTTAGCGCAGGATAAGGTGGTAGGCCTAATAGCGGCATTCAAGGCAGCCAAAATAGAATTGTGGAACCTCAAAATAGTGTTGGCACAACAAATTACCATATTACATAATCAATTACAACCTGACACAACCCCGGAGGTCCGCGAGCAATGTACCACCCTTGTCACCAAAGCTATGGATACCATTACAGCACAAATCGTCCAGGAAACTTAATTGATTGAGTCCACTACACAGCTCTGGACCATGGTATAGCATGCACCAAAACTTCAGCAACTCAACCAGGACTTAAAACAGAAGGAAGAGGCAGTGGCCCTCATCGAAGCTACATTACCCACACTGGTTCCAACACAAAGATTGGTAAGCATCAGGTTCAATACTATAATCCAAGAAGAAATCGAAGAACTTCGCCGAAAGAGAGACACCATCAGTCAACAGCTAAAACCATGGGTCGCTTTGGCTTTCTGTCTTTCACAGGATGCAGAGGTAGCAGTAACGCACCTCCATCAACTACGGGAAAATATCACCTTAGCTGCGGAAGGACCAATGTCACAAAATCTTGTCGCCCTTGCCCAAGGCACTACCCACCAGAGTCTCGACATCCTTCCCCCCCCTAATTGCAGATATTAATGAATTGCACGCATATGTGGAGGCTCTACCATTGCAGTGACTGGAGACGAGTCACAAGATTGTGTTGGGGAACTGTTGGAGCAGGGTCTCCCACACTGACGAAAGCTTGTCCAATTTTGTATTATTTTTATTATATTTAATCTAGCGCAGGGGTGATAGGATGAATAAAAGACCCAATATGTTGTAAGCGGGTAAATAGGTAAAACTAGGAGTCCACAAATAATCTAGCGCAGGGGTGATAGGACGAATAAAAGCCCAAATACGTTGTAAGTGGGTAAATAGGTAAAACCAGGAGTCTGCAAATAATCTAGCGCAGGGGTGATAGGACGAATAAAATCCCCAATACGTTGTAAGTGGGTAAATAGGTAAAACAAGGAGTCCGCAAACCACGGTTTGCGAACCATGGTAAGTCTAGGCTAAATTGGTATAAATAGTAAGTCTTTTTGAGTCGAAAGGCAGAAGATGAATAGAAGTGAATGCTAAGTGCGGATTGTTAGTTCTGGGTTCTGTGTATTTGGGTCGGACTCCTGCTGGCTGTGTGTGCAGAGTTCCTTTGTCCTGTTGTGTGTGGACCCTGCTAGCTGTGTGTACAGGTGAGATTTGGGGTTATGTAAGAATTTGCTGATATTATATGAATAGTATTGCTAATATCTGGTTCTGAGATCTATCCGTTATATGAATCTGCGCTCTGCGTTAGATCTGTAATAAGGTACGAATTATCTGTATTATCTGCTGTGTTTATCTATAAGATATTCTATCTGGTCTGCTGCGTATACTGTAATTTATATCTTTTCTAGATCGAACGCACATGGATGTAGACCTAAGATCTAGATCTATAACACTGTGTGCACCGTGTATTTATTTAAGCCTGCAAACTAGCTCTGTTCCCATAGATCTGTGTGCTGTGTGTGGCTTGGCTTACCTGCTCTCTTTCTAGGTGTGGAAACATGGTTCTAGCACCCTCCCATACTGCTTCGAGTGAGACTTTGACCTACGCAAGCAGGTCACTACTGAAAGGGCCAGTAGTATAGGGGTTTGTTGGCAAACCTTAACGTGTGAACCTGGGTCAGGGCCCCTAAAGCCAACACCAACTAATTCAACCTCATCTATTGGGTGAATTAGAAGATAAACCTCGAAGTTTGTTGGCAGTTCCTTCTCAAAAATATAAACAATCTCAGCTATCTCTTGATTCCACCATGGAATGCTAGCCATATGAATCTCCTTTGATGTGATGCAACATACAAATGAAGATAATTTATATATGGCACGTCATAGGTCTTGGGGGAAGTCATGGTTCACATACCCACACACGAGCAAAGGGTAATGACACTGCGCATTAAATAGTACATTATGAAAAAATTAATTATAAAATATCCCATTAAATAAAAATAAAAAAAAGCATGTTTTTGGCATACATTCTCTTAGAAGGTTCAAATGGCCATGTGATTTCAACCCCAATAAATGGTCTTCCATAGTGAAGTAGCGTCGTAGTGAAGACCCATATCAATAAGGCACCCCCATACTCGTTATAACTTCTTTTTCCATAGAAAGATCATCTTTCTTTAAAATCCATGGGACATCACCTTCTTTCAAAGATCAATATGGACCATCCTCTCCTCTAGTTTCTTGTCTTGGCCAATGTTTATTTTTAGTTTTTGAAGAAATAAGATCTCTCCTAATATCCAATGTGTCACTTTATTTCGATGATATATACCTCCATAATTAATATGAAACATTTTTAAATGTATACATAGGATATAGTAAGTTGGAAATATTAAGATGCTCCAATTATGGGAGCTCATAAAAGACATATTTCATTTTCATCCCAATGGGAAATTTGTCAACATAGGTATCAAATAATTTTGCATCATTGAACATAGGCTCCCTATTTGAATTAAACATCTGTGTGAACTCCTTCTCCTTCTCTCTCAAATATTCTCTAAGCCATTCAGTTGGTGTCATTATTATAGGAATTTGGGTTCTCTCTAGTTTACCATTGAAAGTGGATGTTGAACTTCTGTAAGGGTGTTCTTCTGGGAGGAATACCCTAGAGCAATCATACACTGAATTTTGTAGGTGGTCGGACCAGATAGCCTTCAGAGAAGTTCCACAACATTTACATCCATGATACCCTTTTATTACAAGACCTGTGAAATTATTGTATACCGTTCCGCACGTTAGCGGTCATGAAAATTTGAACAATTATAGCGAATTAAATTAATATGAAAAAAAAAATTGTTACTAAGCAAATCAATAATAATTTAATTTACTAGATAAAATTCCAAATCCTGGATAATCATGTATGGTGTAAGCATATATGTCATACAACGTAAAACTCCTCTCTTTTGCGATGGGTCTTGATACATTGTACACATGTATCCCTTCCCATAATTCCTTCAATTCATCTACCAATGGTAGTAAGTATACATCAATATTCTTCACTTGTCTTCTACTAGGGACTATGAGAGCTAACATAAGATGTTCATTCTTCACAGAAAACCAATCGGGAATATTTTTATTGATCACTACTACAAGCAAAATATAATAGCTGGTGTTTTTTGAGGGAATATGTGTTGATGCCATCCATGGCTATGCTGAGTCGTAGACTTTGTTCTTCATCCTTGAATTTTTTAGGCCAAGTATCATCTATATGCTTCATGGGTATTGAATATGTTGGTATTCGCATAAATCCTTACCTTTTTTGTAAGGTGTGCCATCCCTGCAACATATCTAATTCTTTGCAACGAAAGAGTCTTTGAATCCTTGGGATTATAGGTATGTGCATCAATATCTTATGAGGACCATGATATTTACCCATTTTTTTGAATTATAGTACCTTCCATGCCAACATTTCGGACATATATCTTTTTCTTCATATTCTCCTCTATATAGAATACAATCGTTCAGACATGCATGATATGATATGCACTCAACACCCAACATTTTCAATTATTTCTTTGCCTCTTCGCAGCTACCCAACAAGACATTATTACTCAGAAGAAACTTATCTTTGAATAACCTGCAGTTAGTGGGGAATATAATTGTACAATGTCAATATTTAACATTCATAAAATCGACTATTTTTAATTTTGGTTATGTGACAAAATATAAGGAACTTGATCAATCATGCAGGTCAATCACCTCAATATTTCTGAGAAACATGCATTCAACATGTCAAACTTTTCTTTCACATTGTATAGCAACATCGTTGTCCCGAGCTAAGTAGACTTTCACTTGTTGCCAGGTCCAAAGAGATGGGTGGTGGAAACATATTTCAGGCTTTCAAATAAGGTATCAATGATATGAGCATGATCCCCTAGCTCATAATTCTAGAATGAATCTAATAACATTACCTCCATTTTGGCCATATCATATAAGTAATCATCCATACCAACCTCTATTTGACTTCCTCCATTGCCAACTTGTGATGAAGAACTACTATTGTTGTAGTCATTCATAATTGGTGAATTTGGACTTAGTTGGAATTGAATAGGTCGTTGATTCAACCATTCTTTTTATGATTCCTCTCTAAGTCTTTCTCTTAATGCAGTCTTCTCTCGAGTTGACATTATAGTGGGTTTCACTAGAAGATGGTAGGTGGGTCGCTCATCATCACTAGAATCCTAATTTCAAAAAATATTGAACGTCATTAGTACAATATAGATGATATCAATAAGCACGTCAATGTAATTGGTTTATTGAAATTACATTATACCAAACAATTATTACCATATTTGATCTAGGATTGTGGCTGGAAGATGTCAGGTTCCAATTGGCAGGGTGAAGAGGTTGTCCATTTTCATCTACCAACTACTTGCGATATGTTGCTCTTGATAAGAGCTTCTAACGTTTTTGAAATGGAGGAATATTTTATGCATATGAACTCAATTTTTAATTAGGATCCTGCGAATTTGGATGCATTTTTAATTGATGTGAATTATAAAAAATAAAAAATAAAAATTAGATAATCGAAAATAAATAAAATTTGAACTTACTAGAGATGGAAATGGAGAGCTTTGTAAGGATTTTGATTATCAATATGGAACGAGCTGAAATTTGAAGAAATTTCCATTTAATATTATTGAGATTTTTTCCCTACATTTGAGAAAAATCAGAAATAAAAATTTTTGTGCATATCTAAAATTAATCCCGAGAACCATATAACCACAATCTGAATTTCAATATAGTTTTCAACTATTTTTCAAGAATAAGGAGACTTTAAGTAGAAAATGTATATTATGAACTACATTAATTCATGTGGATGCATCCTAAAGGATAATTTGAGATTAACATGTCATTTTGTGTTAAATTAAAATTTCAGATAGTTTTAACAAGACAAACACCCCCTGCCCACGCGCGCTGCCTGCTCCTCCCCTGCACTCCTGTTACAGCTATGTCGTCATGGCCCCAAGAGGGGGTCCTCAGCCCAATCCCCCTCTACCTCTGGAACTATTTGCCTTCAAAAGGCTGGTGGCCAGCAGCAACAAGCGACCACCAAGCGACCTGCTGTAAAAATTCGTGAAAAGACTGGAAGAGATCCCCACAGTGGATTTTCCGACTGAAGAACCTTGTATATCGACACTTAACATTGCAGAACTCAGGCTCATTGGGAAGTTCACGGGGCTATGGCCCTCACCAAAAACTATTGAAGCCTGGATCCAAAGGAACTAGACTCCTCTCATTAAAGATGGCATCAGAAGCTACTTTGTCAGTAAGGGATTCTTTGTTTTTGTTTTTGAAGAAGTTGAATACAAGAATCTGATATTTTGAAATGGCCCATATTTCATGGGACCTCAAGGCATATACTTGAATCAATGGACCCCAGATTTTGATCCAATCCAAGAGGTTCCATCGGCTGTTCTAGTGTGGGTTTGCTTGCCCCACCTTCCTCTCCAATGTTGGAACCCTAAATATTTAGAAACCATTGGTAAAAAACTTGGGAAGTATATCGACAGAGCTGAATGAAGAGATCAGTTCCCCTATGCTCAAATATGTGTCGAATTCGATTTGGAGGAAGGCCTCCCTAAGGCTATTACTCACAATGGATGACTGGACTCACATCTAAGAGCTCGATTATGAGCAGCTCCCATACAAATGTCAGTTTTTCCATGGTTATGGACACTTAGCTAGATATTGCAAAAAGAAAACAGTGGAGGAGACTGAGACCTCCAAAGAGGAATAATGGACTCAGGTGTAGAAAGTTGCCTCTAATAAACAGAACACCAGAATCAAAAGGGAAAGTAAGCCTACAGGTAATGTTGTCCCTACCTCATCGGCTCAAGGGGAAGGAACTTATTTCCCTCCTAGCACAGATGTAAACTCCAACCCCTTCGATATTCTAAGCACCCCATAAGAACCTCAAACTACTTTAGAAGTCAAAGTTACAGAACAGCAGCCAAAACCAACAGAAGAAGATAAAATACAGCAAGAAACTGCCTCAACACAAATTGGCTCCCCAAGAGGAGATTCCACCTTTCGAACCTATGCAAAGATAACAAAGAAGAAGCCCCCTAAATTTTTTGGATCTTCGAACGAAGAAACGTTTGAGCGACCCTTGAAAAGAGTCGGGAGGAAGTCACACAAAGTGGCAAGAGAAGAAGAGGCTGAGAAGCAAAAAATGCAAGGTAGCCAGTCTACGATTAAGATGTCCATAGGCAAAAACAATTGACCCAAGCCTCACAAAGGCCACCCCTCTGCTAGTAAATAATGTGTATAGTCTCTTGGAATTGCAGAGGCTTGGGCAATCCCAAAAAAATAGAAGCAGTAAAGAACCTCCTGAAATCTGATACCCCTGAGATCCTCTTGATCCAAGAGACCAAAATAGAAGGGGCAGCCCTTCTAGATATTAGTAAAGACAAATGGAAAAAAAAAGCTGGGAAAGCAGTCAGTGCAAGGGCTTTCCACTCTCTGGGAGGGTGAAAAATTCCATCTAGTCAGCTCCTTCGAAACGCAGCTTTGGATCTTCGTTGAGCTCCACCATATTGTGAGTAAGACCTCCCTTGCTCCCTTTAATCTTTATGTTCTGGTCCTCTATATCGAAAAAAGGACTTTTGGCAAACCCTCGCTGATTTCCTTGAAGCCTACTCTCCCAAGAATATAGTCCTAGCTGGAGATCTCAATCTTGTCTTCAAACCTAAGGAGAAAAGAGGAGGCAATATAAGCAAAGACCCCATCCTCCCTCTTGTTAAAGAGTTGATCCTAGAATGGGGCTTACTCGACTTTAAACCCAAAACTGGACTCTACACCTAGTCAAACAATAGAACTGTGAATGAGCCCATCTCTACCCGGCTAGACAAATTTCTTTTTCAGAGCTCCCTCCTCTCTGAGAAGAATATAATATCCTCCAAAATTCTGCCTAAATTGATTTCTGACCATAAACCTATCCTACTACTGCTAGAAGAAAAGGAAAATTTGGGTCCCATTCCTTTCTGATTCAACCCTTTATGGTCAGAAAGGGATGGGTTTCAGGAGACTATATCGAAAGCTTGGTCCACCCCAGTCAGTGGATCGACTAGCTATTTGTGGGAAAAAAAACTCAAAGCCACTAAATCAGCACTAAAAGAATGGCTTAAAAAACCCTCTTGTTCATCTAAAAGCCTTAGAAAGCAGGCCACCGAGAGGCTGCTTGAACTGCAAATGAATATGGAACAACATGATATCACTTACTCAGAAATTCAGCTTGAGAAAGCTGCCCAACAAATCTCTTTCCAGGCTTTCAGAATCGAGGAGGAGACCTTGAGTCTTAAATCTCGCAATCTTTGGCTCAAATATGGAGACAAAAATTTTTCTTTCTTCCACAAGCAAATCCGCACCCGCCTCTTGAGAAACCACATAGCAGAAATCACCTCCACGGATGGGACTGTGCATAAATGAATAGTTGTGATTCGTGAGTGGAGCAACAAAGTTGTAGCCTTGTTGACTTAATTGTAAAATACACAAGAGGTATTCGTAATAATAATTTATTATATATAAAAAATGTATAAGTGATGATAAAATGTTACAATGAGGCCCTGCTTATATACCTACGCAGGTGGCCTTTCATGACTGGGCATGTCTTTTAGACATGCCCTTTCACTAACTTAATGACTACTTACATAATCCTTATTTGACTATTAATAATTATATTTATTGTATTTGTTATGAATTATATTCATAAAATTGCCCCTTGCTTCAAAATATTTGTGCTCAAAGCTTTATAGTTGACACTTTTCTTCAGTTCAATCACGCACCGTTTTCTTCATTTGCTTTCATCATTTTTTTTATAAGTGTAACGAGTCACAATTTTTATTTTATTCATGTTTGTCACCTCAAAATGTATAATTTGTTGTCATACTCCTTTGGAAACCCATTTTTTTATAATTTAATTAATTATAATTTTATTAATCTAATTAATTAAAATTATTTAATTAATTAAATTAATATATAATATAACTTTACTATATGTATTCAAACCATTTTTTAATGTCTTGCCCAACCTTTAATATGATACTCCCAACCTATAATATATCAACTTTTAAATTCTTATTATATTACGCAGATCCTAACCTCCGACCATATATCCGACGTAGCGTATTACTACCACCGTGACGTATCACAATAGGCGTGACCCTACCACGCACCTGCCCACAAACTTTTACTTCGTAGCAGGCATTTTAACAATACCATCGCTCAGCAGGTGGGTAGCGACAGGGATATGATAGGCAGTGGAACTTGTATTTTCATTTTTGGAAGCAGCGATTGTGGCGGCGGCGACATCAGTGCTTGTGTTTTAGTTTTTGAAGGCATCGGTTGTGGCGGTTTCCTTAGCCCTCTCAAACAGAGCTTTCTTCATTTTATGAATCGCCCATTCTTTGACATGAATATTCACTTGTCGCGGTCGACTATCCTCTTCATGAGATTTTGATGACTTTAACGATTTTGGCGATTTTGGCTCAGGGGGTGGTTTGAGAGGCGACTCGGGCCAAGGAATGACCAACCTCCCAATTGCATCAACCATTCAATGTGGTATTTCATTTTCGGGGAATGATGTTGGCTGCAACTTCTTCGGTTCCTCAGAAGATCGTTCTTCTCTCTGCTTATAAATCTACAGTAGCTCTTTGATTTTCCTTTCTACTTCCCTTTTTATTGCTTCCTTCCGATCAATTTCCTCTTGTGTTGGCGAGTCGACATGCGGGGGAGGGCCATACTCGAATAATAATATGTTGGGTTCACTTGGTAAACGATAACCCAAATGCTTCCATCGACAATTATGTTTTATTTCTAGGGTATCATATAATTCCTCATTTGTCAAAAGTCTAGTGCCGGGATCCTTGTCACCAGCCCAGAACTCCTGTGGAATGACACCATATCTGTACATTCTAAGAGGACAACTTCGCTCCACTGTTGTGGCACTAGTTTACATAAGTTTTCCATCGTCTAAGTAATAAGAAGGATCCATTTTAAACCAGTCACCATAGAAAACTTCAGGTTCCTCATTATTCTACTGATTACCGCTCCACGTATTTCGAACATCATATGCAGCCCGAATACCCGCAAAGATCTGCTTAACAAGACCAGCTCCACTGCTAGCCTGAGCCAGGGGATTATTTTCATCGATACAATCCAAAGATTTATGTAGTTGATTGTAAACGCCAACAAATGATTTCTGCACATCCTTGATAGTCACATTTTTTACCATTTCAAAAATTTCATTTAATCTTCTTTCCCTCTCTTGATCTTTCAATCTTTGTTTTCCATCTAATGAATTGAGATTAAATACCGCACCCTTTGTCTCCTTTTCACTAACAAGTTGGAGTTGCCTATTTTTAACTAAAAATACCAAAATTCTACCACTCGTTGGTTCATCTTCATTTTTCTCATCATTCATATACATTGTCCCCACACAATAATAGAAATTTATGTCACTTGTGAATGAACAACTCAGTATGAAACATATTTGTTCATTAGGATTAAGTGAAAATGATGAAACATTTTCAAGTTTTTTATCATCGAAGAGATGCACGAAATTGAAATTGTTGGCTCTTTTTCTCTCATTGTAATCATTAATATTGTTGGTTCTTTTTCTCTTTTTCTGAGACACACCAAATTTTTCGCTCTTTTTCTCGGTGCAAACTGCGAGTGTGTGAGACTTCTCCTGATAACAAATACGATAGGGCAGTTCCCCAAGAGGTACAAAGGAGACATGAAGTTTCTGAATGTCATCTATTGACCCAATAATAAGGTTTTCTTCCTTTACAATCACAACAGTGTCAAAAAAATAAATTGTATTGAAAGAACATATGTGACTAACTTTTCTGAAATGGGCATTCGTATGTGCCAATGTACAGTTGTCACTGTACATTACTGCAGGAAACTCCGATGATACAAAAACATATGTCTTGTTCTTAGAGAAAAACGTGGTAATTTTAATTGCTTTTGTACCGAACTGGATTGTTGCTCTTTCAATCTTGCTCCCATCCAAATTTCGCGCACAGTTCTTAGGTACTAGTAGTTGCAATAAAAATTTTCCGGAGAAATATGATGATTGCATAAAATATGTTATTTTTTAATCACATTTGAAGAGTAATGGTTCCACTATTATACGTCTTCCTTCCATGTTATTACACGTTATTTTATTCTCGCAACAATCACCTTTCACCTTAATTTCACCAACTAGACCAAAAACATTTTTTAAATCTTCTTCATAGGATTCTTTCCCATCCTTAAACGGTGCAAGCATGTCATTAATTTTACATTCATCATTTTCAAAAAAAATCATATTCATATCAGTTTCCTCATCAAAAGAATTTTCTTCTTTTTCTTCATATTCCCAACTGGATTCAGAGTTTGAGTGGTCTTCTTCTTTAGTTTTCATATACCCACTTTGATTTTCATTCATGTCACAACAGTTGTTGAGATCATCTTCATCTTCATGTGGATCTTCTTGTTTCTCAAGATAGCCTTCTTCCACATTATCTTTATCTGAATCATCCTCATCTTCATGATCCTCATCCACACCAGGACCAACTTCATCTGGATCCTCATCTACATCAAGACCAGCTTCATCTAGATCTTCTGAATTCCTTGAATTGGTTGAATTATTCTGTTGACTATGTCCAATATTCGAAAATATTGGTTGTTGCATCAAATTAATCTTGTCCCAAATGGCGTTTACCTTCTGCATTTCTTTGTTATGATTGTCTGTGGACTCGCTATGGTTTTTCCAAATTTGTCTTTCTATCCGATTTGCGTGTCTTGAAGTTTTTTGATGTCATCAAAATGTCTTGTAAACTTATCCTCAAGATCGATTAATCTTTTAGTGAATTCATCAAAATTATTGATCTTACTCTCAAGATCGATCAACTTTTTGTTGAAATCAGCCATCGACATTGATGAAGACATCGAGCGGCAGTGATTTCGAGGCACCACATGTAACAGCTGAAGGCAGCCAGTAGCAGTAGCGTAGGTGTTTTCTTCTAGGTGAGAATATCGTCGCTCTGATACCAAATGGAGCAACAAAGATGTAGGCTTGTTGACTTAATTGTAAAATACACAAGAGGTATTCGTAATAATAATTTGTTATATATAAAAATGTATAAGTGATGATAAAATGTTACAATGAGACCCTGCTTATATACCTACGCAGGTGGCCTTTCATGACTGGGCATGTCTTTTAGAGATGCCCTTTCACTAACTTAATGACTACTTACATAATCCTTATTTGATTATTAATAATTATATTTATTATATTTGTTATGAATTATGTTCATAATAGTGAGGCTGCTACCTCTCACTTCCAGCAGCTTTATATAGAAAGTGGAGATGATAATGAGGATGAAACTTCAGAATTCCTCTCTCACGTCCCAATTCTGATAAAGGAGGAGGAAAACCATAGTCTCCTGAGGCCCTTCATGGAAGAGGAAATCAAAAAATTCGTCTGGGCGATGGAGTCAAAAAAAGTTCCCGGACCAGGTGGGTTCTCCATTCACTTCTATAGAATTTGTTGGGATATTATAAAGGCTGATCTGATTCGAATGATAAAGGTATTTCAAGAGAAATAAAAAGTGGGGGAGAGCACAAACTCAACCTTCCCCACTCTAATCCCTAAAGAAGCGAACCATGTCTCTTTTGACCGTTTCAGGCCAATTTCGCTCTGCAATGCTTCTTGCAAGATCATCTCCAAGCTCTTGGCGAACAGGATCAAGCCTCTTCTAGAAAATATTATTTCTTCCAATCGAGGTGGTTTTGTCAGAGGAAGGCACATATTGGACAATGTGGCTCTGGTGCAGGAAACCATCCACTCTAGTCTCCAACACCACTAGAAAGGGATGATCATAAAACTAGACATGGCGAATGCCTTTGAATGGGTAAGGCATTCCTTTCTTCTCCAAGTTCTTTCTGCTTTTGGTTTCAACTCTGCTTTCATTAGGCTAATAAAATCTTGTATTGGAGAGTCGTGGGTTTCCCCCTTGGTAAATGGCAGGCCAATCGGTTACTTCAAGGCTTCGAGGGGAATCAGACAAGGATGCCCTTTGTCCCCCTCCCTATATATCTTAATGGCTGACTCCCTTAGCTGGAAGTTGTCAGCAGAGAATATTAAAGGCTCTCTACCTGGAATCAAGGCTGCGAGAGGCTTTGATCCAATCAACCATGCATTGTTTGTTCATGACTCCCTACTCCTGGGGGGGGTTCCCTTAAGATTGCAAGGAAATTTAAAGAGGTTATCCACATCTTCTACAGAGTTTCTAGAGCCCTATTCAACAGGAGAAAAAGTGCAGTATACAGCTGGGAGATTGACTAGAAAAGCATGAATCAGATTGCCCAAGTTCTTGGTTATGTGGGTTTTTCTAGCTGGGATAAAATCAAATACCTGGGCCTGCCTTTGACTCAGGGCATTAACAAGACCCTTCATTGGGTTGAGATCCTTAGAAAAATCAAGAATAAAATAAAATTTTTGGGTGGGCAGTGGCTTACCATAGCTGGTAAGCTTATTTTGGTAAAATATGTCCTCTCCTCTCTTACCTTATACCAAGAAACATTTATTTTGGCCCCTAAATCAATTATCGATCAGCTCTCAAATCTCCTAAGAAACTTTCTATGACAAGGTGGCAAGGGAAACCAAAAAAAATTACATTTGGTTAGCTAGGATATAGTGAAAAGAGCTCTTTCAGATGGGGGTCTGCAAGTAAGAGATCTCGAATTGGCCAATCTGGCCTTGGGAGGGAAGATGATCTGGAAAATCTTCTCGAACTCCCGGCATCTAGTAAGTCAAGTCCTTATCAAAAAATATATCCATGGTCTCTCCTTGTCTAATATGGATGAAGGAACTGCTCGAAAGGGTACCACACTTTGGAAGCTATGAAGCCGCAATTGGGAGTTCTTCAAAGACCACCTATTCAAAATCTCGGGCAATGGGAAAAACATCTGGCTTTCGAATGACAAAATCATGGGTCACCCTCCTCTCAACTCAGCTCAATAAATTTTTTATCTACGGGAGTGACTCACAAATCATAGGTTTAGCTTACCAGCTGACATATCATCCTGGGATGCTGTCGGTCACTAGCTTGCCTGGAACATACCGCACCCCCAGAATGGCTCCTCCCTCAGTATTATTTCTTCCTTGCATCGCTTGTTGGCCTAGCTCCAATCCATCGACGCTTAAGGGACAAATGGGGTTGGGGCATGACCGATAAATACTGTGCTATGCTTGGGTTTGTTGCCCTCCAACCCAACATTCCCATCCACTCCCCATCACTATGGAAGTAGGTCTGGGATCACGGTGGTCTTCCAAAGGTTAATTTCTTACCTGGCTCCTCATCCACAAGAATTTTTTTGACACGTGAAAACTTGAACAAGAGAGGTATAGTTGACCCTCACAGATGTCTGATTTGCTGTGCAACGTTGGAATCAATGGAACATATATTCCTAGACTGTGATTTTACAAAAAAAGTTTGGGTGAATGCACTGTATGGGCTTAATGTCCAGCCTCTTTTAATGGGCTCGATTACGAACCTTTTCACTGCGTGGATGGAGGAATCACCACATGAAATTTTTAGTAAGTCCTTGTGGAATATTATCTGGTTTGCCATTCCTAAATTTGTTTGCCGGAAAATTTGGTTGTCCATAAATGAGGACATATTTAATAGCAGAACCATCTCCCCCATGTTGGTAGCTGCCAAAATGAAAGCCTTGCTAATTGAGTCCTTGGCGAACCTCCCCCTCAAGAAAGACAGCAACCTCTCCCCAGATGTGATAATTTGGATTGGTGTGCCTCTGAAGCCTGCTCTCAGTTATAAGCCACCCTCTCGCCCCGGTCACAATCTAGAGTGGAGTTTACAGATTCCTGAGACTGACTTTAAAAATTGGTGGAAGTCTCATGACAAATACACAATATTTTTTTATGGAGCTTCTAAGGGAAACCCAGGTACCTCTGAAGCTGGGGGTGTCATTTATCCCCGGATTTGGCAAATCATAATCAGTTTCAATTGGGGCCTTGGGCAGAGCTCTAATAATCAAGTAGAAATATTAGGACTTCTCAAAGCCTGCCAGATCGCGCAAGAGCACAGAGAAGAAGACATACAAGTTTTCAGAGACTCGGAAATCCTACTCAAGATCATGAACATAGGAGATCAATTCAATAACCTAGCCCTAATTAAGACTCTACAGAGACTCAGAAAAGTGTTACAAAAATACACTTCTAGCTCCTTCTTCCATATCCTCCAAAATTTAAACAAGGAAGTAGATGCAAAAGCAAATGCAGGTTGCCTCTTAGCCTAAGGAGATCTCTCAAAAAACGACAATATCCCAATTTGGTTTCCGATCCCTTAAGAATCGACTATGTAAGAGCAGATCCTGACTCAAAGGGAAATTTGGGGAAAAATAATATGTATCAAGGGTTGATTAGGCTGCGGCCCAACCTATTTTCATAAATAAAAAATATACCTGTTCTTGTTAAAAAAAAAAATGAGATTTCTTTTAAACCCAACTAGTGCATTTATCAGAACAAAGTGCATTGATGGGTTTAAAAAAGTAACAACACCAAGGCGTTCAAATAATGCCTGCATCAATTTTAGGCATTTCAAAATATATATATATGTTATCATATCGGTGCTCCTCTACAAAACCGCACCAATGCGTTTAAAAAAAAAACAGCACAGTTATCCACCTATTTTAGGATTTTAAAAAATGAAAATGACTTCAACCAACTTGGTGCCCTTGTAATGATTAGAGCACTGATATTTTTAAATAGAAACCACACGCTTGCGTTGAAAAAATTAATCGCATCATTTCGAAATTTCGAAAAAAAATAAAAATTAAATTAAAAATAAATAAATAAATAAATTGTATCATGTTTGTGTGTTGAAAATAGTTGGTGCCCTGACAATGTTGATGCACTTGTTTTGTAAATGTACCAGTTTTTTTGACTATCGAACGCATTGATGTGCGAAGAAATTGAAGAAAAAAAACACTTTTTTTTCTTCTTTTTTAAATTAAAAAACGAGCTACAATTGGTTTTTTGAAATTTAATTTCATAAAGTCTTTTAAATAGTAAAAATTTATTCATCCTTTCATTATTTTACCCAAAATTTCAAGGGATTGATTTACAAGAGAGACATACCAAGAGCATTGTGCAGGAGAAAATTCTTTGGAGCAACAGAACTATTCATAAGATCAAAAGCTGAAAGGTATGGTGATTCACTCAAAAAAAATGCATAATAAAATTTTTAAATTTTATTGTTTATTTTACTAATAAAAAAATTTACAATTTCTGTTAGGATTTAATTAAAAGAGAGATCATTTGAAAGAGACACATACTAAAAGCATTGTGGAGCTATAAAATATTTTGGATCCGATGAAAGATCAGAAGTTGAAAGGTATGTTGATTCACTCAAAACCCTGGATAGAAAAAATATTAAATTTTACTGTTAAAATATTTTATAATTTGTATTAGATTTATTCACAATTAAGAGAGAAAAAAAATTAAAATTAAAAACCCTATATATTAAAAAATTACTATAGATTTTACTAGTAAATTTTTTTATGATCTCGGTTCCTATTTAATTTTAAATAAAGTTCAAAAACTAATAATAATAATAATAATTCAATACTTACCTTAAACCCTTACTTCTTCGAGCAAAATTTCACCTTTGGGTTTAACTTCCTCTACCACTTCACAATTAGGGTTTTCCAAATTAAGCATTTTATATTTAATAGGTTTGTGTACTTACTATATATAGGGAATTTGACATGTAAAGTAGGGGAATCACTTATTGAATTAGATCTAAACACTGTGAGCCCTCTTTGTTTTCTTTAAAACGACCATATGTTTTGCGGTGTGCACTATGTAATGTAGCGCACAAGTGCTCCTGTGTAATACAATGCATCAATATATTATAATACTTTCGATTTTGTACAGTTTGTTCATTGTTGCTCCCGGTGTAATATAACACATCAGTGCGAATCTTCGAAATAATATCATTAAATCATTGTGAAATGTTTAGCCTTAAAAATTGCACTATCATAATTTAAAATCAATTTTCCATGATAATGTTGAACAATAAATGCCCAATGTGTTTAATGTTATAAATGCACCAGTGCGTTGATTCAAATAAACTCACATGTTACTAGAGTTTTTTTGGGCTGAAAAATATTTGATTTTGGAGAAAGATGGTTTGAATCTTCCACGGTATTACATGAATCTTGTCAATGTTTCAAATCTCAAAGGGGATCCACCATCAGAACAATGAATGATTGATAAAAAAATCAAAAGGAAGATAGATAAATAACATATGAACAAATTTATTTAATAAATAAAAAAAAAAAAAAAAAAATCTACTAGAATTATAAAAAAATATAAATTATAAAACCTATACGTAAATTAGAAATGAAATAATTGCCGAAAATAAATAACTTATTATTATAAATAAACAACTATTAATTAATTATTATAACTAAATATTTATTAATATTAATTATTTATTTATCTATTAATAATTAATTAATTATTCATTTATGATAAATAAATAATTATTAATTTGTTTGTTTGTTTATTAGTAATTAACAAATTATGTATTTTTAATAATAAACAATTAGTAATAATAATTTAGTTATTTATTATATCGCCCTGCGCACAGCAAGGACACGTTGCTGCATTCGCTGCATGAGCCCGCGCACAGCTAGGGCTTATTCATGCTGCCATGGAGGTTTTGGGCTCGTCCAAAGTTCCTCCGCCTCCTCCTCTACCGTCCACTGAGGATGCATTCAACTCATTGCTGGCTAGTCTGCCGAAAAAGAAGAAATCAGAAGCCTCCAAGTTTGTGAAAAAGTTAGATGATATACCAGAAATCTCCCTTCCCCCTGAGAGACCGGTCTAGGTAGCTTTGTCTCTGGCGGATCGCGCCCTTGTGGGGCATTTTATGGGTCTTTGGCCCTCTCCAAAAACAACAGAGAACTGGGTAGTCAAAAATTGGTCGCCTTTGATCAAGAACAGTGTAACCTCATATTTCCTGGCCGAGAGAGGCTATTTTTTGTTCGAATTCATCTCAAAAGAGGATAAAGATCCGATCTTTTGGAATGGTCCCTACTTTATGGGACCTCAGAGCCTGTACCTCAAAAAGTGGATGCTGGATTTCGACCCAGCAGTGGATGTTCCAACGGCCGTCCCAGTGTGGGTTAGGTTGTCAAACCTCCCCGTGCATTGCTGGAACTGGGACTCTCTAAAGCACATAGGTAATGCCATGGGTAAATTTATTGACCAGAAAAATAATAAGGACCAATATGGTTGTGCTCGGATATGCGTCAAGGTTGATCTAGAGGTGGGACTTCTGGAGGCAATAAAAATCAATGTCAGCAGTTGGACTCATGTGTGAAAGTTAGACTATGAGAAACTTCCTTTCAAGTGTCAGAAATGCCATGTTTACGGTCACTTTGCTAGGGGTTGCTCGAGCAATGGATAAGCGAAGAAAGGGAAGGAGGAGGGTTGGAATCAGGTCAAGCGTTCAAAGATCTCCCATAAAACCCCCAAATCTGGGGCACCAAATAGTAAAGGTCTTCAGTTGGCTTATATTCAGCAAGTCCCTCCCCCGAAAGGTCATGAAAAAAATTTTGAGCCGTTATGCCCAGCTTCAGAGGAAGCCCAGGAGGTCAAAATGCAAAAGAAAGTGACCCTAGACAAAGGGACCCCCTCAGGCTCAAGGCAACGAGAATTTTCCTCAGAAAGGCCTAAGGAAAAACATGCAAAAGCTGAAGAGGAAGAAACAGACTCTAGGAATCAGAGGAGGAAGGAGAAATAGGGGAATCACAAACTTCGGCTAGAAGACCGACAAGAGGCCGAAAGTTTGCACGTGAAAAGAGAGAATAGGAAACCTACAAAGATAAGCTCCAGGGCAACCAACCTACCCTTGAGAAACTCTTGGCTAAAACTCCAAAAATGACAAGAAACCAAACACAGGGCTCCAAGGGAGCCCATCACTCCCAAAAAAGTAAGCGATGAAGGTTGTCTCCTGGAATTGTAGAGGTATGGGGAGCAAAATGAAAGAAGAATCCATAAGAAGTCTTCTAAGGATAGAAACCCCAGACATTCTTCTAATTTAGGAGACAAAAATGGAGGACAAAGACTTCCTCCAAATAAGCAAGAAATTTTGGAATAAAGGTAGTGGACAGGTCATCTCTGCTTGAGGAGCCTCGGGCAGGATGGGCTCTCTTTGGAATAGTAGAAAGTTCTTGATGGTCACTGAGATCCTAAATACTCATTGGTTGTTCTTGAAACTCCAGCATCTTGACACTAAGGAGGTTTTTAGTCTCTTCAATGTGTATGTCCCAGTAAACTCGAGGGAGAAAAAGGCCTGTTGGGACTCCATCAGAAATCTGGTAGAAACAGAGAATCTAGAAACACCATTATTGTTGGTCATCTAAATCTCACCTTGTTTTTGTCAGAAAAGTGAGGAGGCAACATCATAAGGGATTTGGCAAGGGAGTGGGTGGAGTATCTCATGCAGGACTGGGACTTTCTCTACATCACACCCTCTAATGGTAAGCATACTTGGTCAAATAAAAGAGTCGGTCCTGGGCACATTGCTAAAAGGCTAGATAGGTTTCTGGTTCAAAGTTCTTTTCTCCTTTTAGGATTAGAGGCTAGAATGCATATTCTCCCTTGTAGTGTTTCAGATCATAAACCTATCAAGCTTGAACTATTGGCCCAAAATGATCTTGGCCCTATACCATTTAGATTTAGTCCATTATGGGTCAAGGATCCGGACTTCATGAATAAGGTTAAGGAATGTTGGAGGATTTCTTTCAAGGGCTCTTCCTTCTTTTTTTGGGAGGAAAAGATCAAAAGAGTTAAATTTGTTCTGAAAAATTGGGCCAAATCCCTCCTTAATCCAACAACTGATAGAAACTTTCCCAAGAGAGTCTTGAGCTCCATCATTTGCAAACGGAAGAAGCAGAAATTACAAAAGAAGTCCTAGACAGGGAGGCAGAATTACAACATAAGTTTCATAAGGCATGCCTCTCGGAGGAAGAATATTGGAGACAAAAATCTTGCATTGTTTGGCTTAAAGCAGGAGATAGAAATTCCTCCTTCTTCCACAAACAAGCCCAAGCAAGAAGATGCTTCAACTCCATTTCAGAAATCAAGGAAGAGGCCATTACCCACAAGGATTTTATGAGCATCAAAAGGGCAGCTTTCTCTCACTTTAAAAATTTTTACAGTGAAGAAGGGGTGATGGACCCAAACTCTAAATTCCTAGATGTGGTTCCTTCAAAGATCACCTCTAGAATGAATCAGTATCTGGAAGCAAAGGTCACCAAAAAATAAATAAAGGCTGCTCTCTTTGCCATGGAGCCCGACAAAACCTCCGGTCAGGATGGTTTTACTGTTGGATTTATTCAATCTTGTTGGCATATTGTGGAAAAGGATTTGCTCAAAATTATTTTGAAATCCCAACCTTGTCAGAAAATTGGGGGAAACGCTAATTCTGCCTTTCTTACCCTCATCCCTAAGGAAAAAGGTGCCAATACTTTCAACGGATTTCACCCCATTTCTCTTTGTAACATAGGCTACAAATTGATAACCAAAGTGATTTCCAATAGATTGAAAAGTATCCTTCCTAATATTATCCCGGAGAATCAAGGTGGCTTTGTACAAGAGAGGAAGATTGTGGATAATTTCAGCTTAGTTCAAGAGGTGATCCATTCAAGCCTACAACGAAAAGAAAAGGGTATGGTAGTCAAACTAGATCTAGAAAATGCCTTTGATCATGTTAGACATATTTTTCTCTTGGAGGTAAGGCACAAGTTTTGGTTTGGGACTAATTTTATCAATTGGATTCGGGCTTGTATTTCTGAGCCTTGGATCGCCCCTCTAGTGAATGGGAGAGCAGTAGACTTCTTCAAATCTACGAGAGGGCTTCGGCAAGGGTGTCCTCTTTCCCCTCTCCTTTTTTTCCTCCAAGCTTCTGTTCTAAGCTTTTATTTGGACAAGAAGAAGTTAGACCAAGAGATTATGGGCCTTAACATTGCAAGAGGATTCAAAAACATAAACCATGCTTTGTTTTCCGAAAATTCTCTGTTGTTGGGTGTAGCCTCTGTTCTTTTGGCTTCAAGGTTCAAAGATGTGTTGGATGATTACTGTGACGTTAATGGAAGAAATCTAAATAAGGGTAAATTCCATATTTGTTGTTGGAACATTTCTACCAGCGTCCTCAGTGCCATTTCCAGATGTATGGGATTTGATGCCTCATCCAACTGGTCTTTGTTCAAGTATCTGGGCCTCCCAATCTTCCAAAGAAATGCCTTCAGCAAATATTGGCTCCCTCTGATAGAAAAATTCAAGATCAAGATCCAGGCTTGGGGTTTCTCTTAGCTCAACCTTGCAAGTAAGTCAGTTCTCATCAATGTTGTTCTCATTAGTCTTCCCATTTTCCAATTCTCTGTTATACTGTCTCCTTCTTGCATTCTCAGGCAAATGGAGGTTTTAATCCGTAAGTTCTTTTGGAAAGGCAGTAAACAAAATGAGAAGAGAATCCCTCTGGTTAGCTGGTGTTGAGGAGGTAAATCCCCTCTGCGGATAGAGGCGATCCCACTAGCCCAGATCGGGTCTAGCAACAATTAAGTCACGCAATGACGTTGGTTCCTAGTTACAAAAAGAAAAATATCGCGATGAGTAGCCTACCTCAAATCGCATGCAGTTTTCGTTGGAGAAAAGATGATGTTTCCCGTCCCTCGCTTGACAGATCACAATCCTTCCGTTCGACACGTCCGGACACCTATACACATGCAGGGAAATGACGACATACAACATAACATCTAAAGCATGTAACTATATATCAGTCAGAGAGGATATAATTCATTGCATTACATAAAGAAATGAACACATGAATGGAACCAAAATCAGAGTCGCTTATATTATAAATGACAAAAGGGAGATTACAACCAAATGCTTTGATGCTATGATCTTCCTTCAGTGGGGCTTACAGCGGAGCGTGTCTCAACAAAGCCTGTTAGGAATCTGGACAAAGCTCTCTCTCTTACGGGATTCTCTTCGGCTTAGCTCTCAATAGTTGCCCAGCTATAGTTTCCTTCCTACAAGTTCAGCTAGCTTGCAAATGGAGAGGGAAAGTTTTTATAGATGGAGGAAAGGAAGTTGGGATCCCTATAATAATGGGATAGGCCCTATATCTTAGGAAGGTTCCATGATAGGTGGAAAACCACTTCCTATACATGGATATCCGGAGCCAAACCACTCAACTCCTTTTGATGATTCATTCTGGAGTTTGTTAGAATCAAACTTCCGCCATTTATTTTTTAAAAAAAATCCCTTAATAAGCTTGGTGTGAGTGAAGCACAGGGACAAAGCGCCATTTTGCATGCCCTCTAGTGTGGATTTCCCCCATTGGTGCGAGGGATGAACTGGCTAGTCGTACCAAGGCTAAAACATTTGTTTTTAGGGTTTTTCAGAGGAAACGTTCTTCAGGAGAATGTTTGTCCTTATGCAAGAGGATGCCATGAAGGTGGTTTCAAGACATTTTATTGTTCACAGGTCATAGGAATAGTCCTCCAATGTACGGGATGAGGGATTGCAGGGACGGTGACAAAATTATGTGTAACAGATGCCCCCTAAAGCATGAGGTCTGAGAGAGAGGGAGGGGTGAAATTCTCTATGAGAACGCGCCCAACTGAAAACACTGTCGTCAAAAGACTTGCGCAAAGACAAACACAACTGATATCTCTGATACATGATATGTGGTATGGGCGCAGCCATCCATAATAGAGTGTACAAAAACCAGGATCCAAGGTATGGACGCAGCCATCCAGCAAATAAGGATCAACAAGTAGACTCAAGTATGGTCGCAGCCATCCAATCAAATGAGCCATGTAATCAATCATGATAATCCACAAAGAATCCATAGCCTATATTTTATCAGACAAGATCTGGGGTCTTGCACTCCATCTCAACCCAAACAGAGTACAAGTTCGAGCATGCAAATAAGTAAGCTGAAGTCGAACATGCAGCAACATCGCCTGATTACCAGCCAATAATGAAAGTTGTTAACAGATGCGAGAGGAACCACCAATAATGACGACAGCTCTCAAGGTACAAGAGGTATAATCCACGGAATGTGAATAATGAGCTAGCGTCGAACACCCGCAGAATCATCATATCAAAGGCCAATAATGAAAACCTTACGTCGAATGCGAAGAACCTGCCATTGAGGCATGCAGGCTCTAAGGCACCTGAAGGGAGTCTCTAGATCAACTTCTTGGATAATGAGCTGAAGTTGACAGGAAGCAACCTCGATCAAAGGTGGGCCATAATTTTTCCCACATCATCGACACGAGATAGAGGAACATGATGTTTGTGAATCAAGACCAACAGAGAATCAGAGGGAGGTTAAAAAATGCAGAGGCCAACTTCTCTTGAACATATCGACGACACTACATTAGATTCGACAGTATTTGACATCAAGGGATTTGAGGTCATGATGATGTGGCAAAGAGCGAATGAGTGGTCAAAAGAGATTACCCAAACCCATGAAGGCAAGCAGATAATGAGATGAGATGGTCTCGACCCAACACGAATGTAGACAAGTGCCATGTTCAAGAGCAACATACTGCCAACACGATGGTGATACTGGTTCCATTTTCCCCCACCATTTCTAGTGAGCACCCCAATTATTTTTGAAAACAAGCTTGAAGGGGATAGCATATGCTTGTGATATAAGTTTTTCCTTTGGAAAAATATAACCTAGTACATTTAATGAGCCCTAGGAAGGAGGAACTCGAGTAATGTCATTACGATGGAGTCTGATGTCATCAGTTTTTAACGAGTCTGACAAAGGAAGAACTCGACGTCTTTTCATGCTTAGAGAGTTTGAAAAGACAGCGGAAAATAAAACTCCAGCAGTCCCTTTTCGTAGATAGTCTCGCAGATCCGAAAAGGTAGAAAACTATGTCTAAGAGAACCTCCTAATCGCGATAGGCTAGGGTATTCCTTTTTCGTAAATAATCTATCCCAGCCCGAAAAATGGGTAAACGTATACTAGGTAGATGTCGCTTTGCAGCCATTTAACGAGTTCAAAACGACAAGCGTCTCGGTTTCAATTTTAGAGAGTTAGAAAAGAGCTGAAAGGTGACTCCTCCTAGAGGAACGAGTGGTATAAAGGGTAGCAACTAATTCCGGTGATGGTGGAACTACTCAGAATAAGTAAATGTTAAGAGGTCGGCTAACAAGACCACTCTTCGCAGTGGTTCCTCAGGAATGGGTAAAACAACCAAGTGAAGGCATATGATCGGCCAAGCAGATAGTGACGGTGGAATGAGAAAACCAAGGCTCATCTGGCAAAACAGGCCGATAAAATGGCAATCATGAGAGGTAAAATGGGAATGGTTTCATTTTTACACAAGCTTGAAACAAATATAAACTATTATTGAAGTTGGTTTCATTTTTACACAAGCTTGAAACAAAGATAAACTATGCTTGAAATTGGTTTCATTTTACACAAGCTTGAAACGGAAACAAAATATGCTTGAAAAATTTAGCGTGCCCCCAGCATGGTGACTCAATTCGAGGTACATGCCCCCTAAGCTTCAGTCCATATGACAGGCAGTTGAAGTGAAGGTTCAAGTTACGGGATCAAGAGAAAGACTCAACTGGGATTTTATGAGATCTTATCAAAGACTCGAATTAAACAGGAAAGTGTTTCATTGTTTTAACGAGGTTGACACATTAAAAGAACTATCCTCAGATGACCTTGTTTCATTTTTTTAACGAGGTTGATACAGAAGACAAACTATCCTCGAAACACCTTGTTTCATTTTTAACGAGCTTGACACAAGAAAACGAACTATGCTTCGGACACCTTGTTTCATTTTTTAACGAGCTTGACACAAGAAAACGAACTCTGCTCTGACGATCTTGTTTCATTTTTTAAGGAACTTGACACAAGAAAATGAACTCTGCTCCAACAGACCTTGTTTCATGGTTTAAGGAGCTTGACACAAGCAGACTAACCATGCTCCGACAGACCTTGTTTCATTTTTTAAGGAGCTTGACACAAGAAAATGAAATCTGCTCCGACAGACCCCTTATCATGGAGGATAAGAAATCATGGCTTCCAAGAGGTTCTCATCTGATGGGAGATCAACATCTCGGAAATCAGGACGCAATGCCCCCAGCACATGATGCACAACAGTATTATCACTGAATGCGGGCATGGGATAGGTAGCCACATAATTAACCTACAACGGAGAAGACATAACCAGTGGATAAAGACCGGGAAGGGATGATGGTGGACTAGATTTCATGTTAGGACCAAATAATGAAAGCTGATCAATGGTCACAATCTGATCTTTGTGTGGAAAACAGATCACACGAAAGATGGAAGAGACAAGTGCACCCATGACATAAGTATAGTCACGCCCCAAGAGTAAATTAAAATCCAAGGGGCCTGGAGCAACCATCACGTCTATATGGACGGTTTTTCCTCCCAAAGTAACAGGAAACTTCGGAAGGATCCCTAACGGTTGACTGGTTCCTCTGTTAAAAGCCAACAGATTCTGGGTAACAGGCATAAGTGGAGGCGAACCAAACGCTTTCCAAGTAGTTGAAGACAAAATACTGACAGACGCGCCTTCATCTATAATAGTGTTGGGTACGACCAGATGGGAGGCCTGTACCGTGATCTCAAAAGGCACATAAGAAGGAAGGCGGTATCCTGCTAATCGACTCCAATCAAAGGAAGCGACCAAACTACTTGGAGGGAATACCATCGAACCGAGATGGTCTTCCCTTTGTGTTACAGGAGAAGAAGGAGCATCCTCCTTGACCCCCATCACAAAGGCGGGAGGGGTATCCTCCAGGACCTCCATCACGGGAGGCGGAGGAGCAGCTTCTTGAGGTATAGGGATAGGAGAATCTTTCTCCAAGTCTGAGGAATCTGAAGAAACAAGAAGAACATGAGGGGTTTGATATCCACTCTCAACGAAAAAAACTTGGTGCACCGCAGACGGGGCCAACTCAACCGATCCCATGACCAATGGTTGGTCAGGGATGGATTCATGATGGTAAATTTCTGGGGGAGCAGGATCAGGCAAGGATGACTCTTGACTGATCGTTGAATCAACTGGTGAAGGACTCAAAGAAAGTTGTTTGTAACCAGTTGGAAGGCACGATGTAGAAACAGTCGAGTTGTCCAAAACTCTCTTGGCTTCATCCATATACGGACAAAGGTGAATGGCATGGTGCCCTTCACACAACTTACAGGGATTGGAAAGCTTACCCTGATTCTTAGGAGCTTTACCAGCACTAGCTGAAGACGTGCCCCCAACCTGATGCCTGGAAGCCAAAGGCAACGGCAGATGAGCGTTGGACCATACTTCGAGCACCTTGGGAATGCCAGGGAAATCTCGAAGAAGATGGTTTCCCTGGCACAACACGCAAGGGAACTTAACTTTCCGCAGAGGGTTGGAAGGTTCATCGAGAGCAGGTGTTTTAGAAGCAACAACTGTAGAATTAGCCTCTCGCTTATCTGACTTCTTCTTCTTAGTCTTCTTTTTCTTCTTCTTCTTAGCCACCTGGGTACTAGAATCCAAACTTTCACCAGGCGAAGTAGAAGATGAGGATGAAGAAATAGGTGAAGAAGGGGAGAGGTCCACCTTTGAATCAACATGGCATTGCTCGGGCGAAGGAGTGGATGGTATGGTAGCCGGAACACTTGAGACCACAAAGGTTGAAAACAACCAAACAGGCAACCCAACAGTTAACCTAGGGAGGGATAATGTGGCCATATAAGGAGCAACAATATTTCCTAAAGCAGGAAAAGGAATAGGACTCCCTTCAGAGGGGACTCTTTGATTGGAAAACTCCAAAAAAGTTGCCATCGGAAACAGCCTTGAAATGAAACACTAAGGACAAAAATTCTAACCAGGAATATTTCGTGGGCGATTAATTTTTAAGACACTGAAACTAGACTCTGTTGTTTCATATTTTAAGAGTCGAGAAACAGGAAAAAGGTGACTCTATCGCTTTCAGGTTGGACACGAGCTTGAAAGGACAAGAGCTAGATGATATTTTCAGTTAAAAGAGTCAGTAAATATAAAAATGACTGCTCTGGTAATCTAGGAAAATGGTTGTACCATATATCCGTGAACTTCCATATACACCTTGGTAAAAAATGAAAGAGAAATCAACCAAGGACTTGACGTATGTGCACGTAATCTCCCCAAATGTTCTGTCTGGTGTATCACGTGTAAAAGGCAGCAGACTCGGCTTCCTATAGATAAAGTATTGCAACCTAATGGGTTCTCCCTTTATATACTCGATGGTACGGGGAGCACAAATCCATACTAGCGCTGTCTGAAGCCAGATGGCGAACGACAGTTACTAGGTTTTAAGATGTCAGAACATGTATCTAGCCTAGACCACTAAAATGTTCTATTAATGTTTCAATGTTTCCTTAGGTTAATTCAGTAAATTTTAAAGTTGATCTTCAATTTATGTTTCGAATTCCAGGCCCTATCGAATGTTGGATCTCATAAAACCTCTAAATGCAAACTACATGCCACAAAACATCATTTTTTTCAGTGAAGAGCTATCTACGAGAGAGTTGAGAGCTTTTCAAATGACAACAAAACGAAAGGCACAAAAACATCCACTATTGTTTCCAATTCAAGCTAATGAAACTAGAAAACTTCTCTCTTAGAGTTATATACCAGTAGTAATGCGAAAGAGCTTTCAATTTTCACTAGGCTAATCAAAATGCAAAGAAATTTGTTTTTGTATTTTTCAATATTTTAGAGCAAATGCGCTAAATGAATGAAAAAACTAATGAAAACACCAATTCGAGAAATGATAATGAGAGAGCTAAAACAAACAAGTTCACTCAATACAAACGCATGCAATCAAGACTCAAACTGATGACGAAATCCCTCAAAGCGAAGAAGAATCTCAAAAAAGACTCACACAAACCGTGTAATCTAGGCTTGGAGTGACACAAAGCGAAACTTGAATGAAAGAGAGACCAATCACTCAACTAACAAAATGATACAATGGAATCCAGCAAAACGAATGCAAAGAAGCAAAAACGAAGTTGACTGGGAAAGCAAGGACCCAAAACTCCCACGGGAGGCTCAGCACACTGAAGCACCTAGAAGCCCTAGGGATATAATGAAAAAATGATAGTAAAGGGAAAACAACCGGAGGACAAGGGCCAAACACAGTCAACAATGACTTCAAGGCACTCAATCAATCAAAAAAATGACACCAGGACCAAAACTCAAGCTCAGAGAGCCCAAAAGCAAGCAAACCCTAACACCAAACAGAGTTGGCGCGCCTCTTTGGCTGTAATCTACCCCAAAAAAGCATTGGCGCGGGGGATTAACTAGAAACAAGCGCTAGTTGGCGCGACTGTCAAGAGCTAAACAACACCAATCGAGTTTACTATGGGAAAAATATGAAAGAGGACAAACAGAGACTGGATCTGGTCTTCTATGGGCTGAACAGGGGTTTGACACCAAGGGAGGTGAACCAGAAGAGAAAAAAAATCAATCAAAAGCCAAAAATAACCAAAAGAGGAAAGACTAACTCCAACTGACTCCCCAGCGGAGTCGCCAAATTGTTGAGGTAAATCCCCTCTGTGGACAGAGGCGATCCCACTAGCCCAGATCGGGTCTAGCAACAATCAAGTCACACAATGACGTTGGTTCCTAGTTACAAAAAGACAAAGATCGCGATGAGTAGCCTACCTCAAATCCCATGCAGTTGTCATTTGAGAAAAGATGATGTTTCCCATCCCTCGCTTGACAGATCACAATCCTTCCGTTGGACACGTCCGGACACCTGTACACATGCAGGGAAACGACAAAATACAACGTAACATATAAAGCATGTAACTATATATCAGTCAGAGAGGATATAATTCATTGCATTACATAAAGAAATGGACACATGAATGGAACCGAAATCAGAGTCGCTTATATTGTAAATGACAAAAGGGAGATTACAACCAAATGCTCTGACGCTATGATCTTCCTTCGGCGGGACTTACAGCGGAGCGTGTCTCAACAAAGCATAACGTCTCAACAAAGCATATCGAGAATCTGGACGAGCCTACTTAGATTCTCTTCATTAGCTCTCAATAGTTTCCGTCTATAGTTTCCTTCCTACAAGTTCAACTAGCTTTCCGTTGTAGTCTCTACAACACCCTCCAAAAAATACAAAAAAAAGATAATAACACACACTTCTAAATTTTTCGAGCCCCCTTTGAAACTATAATAATAGTTACAAAGTTTTTAAGAGCAAGTCGCTAAGTCGCGAATACATGATTTGCGACCCATGCGACCTATGCGACTCTGCGACCCTAAGGTCGCCAGGTCGCCAGGTCGCAAGAGTCGGAAGTCAAGCAATCTGCGACCTTGCGACCCAGCGACCTTAAGGTCGCGAGGTCGCAAGGTCGCAAAATTAAGGAATTAGGGGAATTAGCGACTCAGCGACCTTGCGACCTTAAGGTCGCGAGGTTGCAAACTATCAACTTGCGACCTCATTTATTGCTCGCACGTGCGACTCCTTTTTATAAGGGCAGGTCGCTAGGTCGCATTTGTGACTCATGGCGAAAATCGTGGAATTGCTCTGACAGGTCGACTGGCGCGTTTTCTTCCGGGTAAGTTGCCTTTTCCTCCCTGTGTTTCCTTCCCTAGCATTTCTTGCCATTATTGAAGCCTCCCCACGGCCTTAATTGCTTTCTGGTGAAGATGTAGGGTTTCTGTTGAGTTTTATTGTTGTTTTGTTTCTCATAAACCCCAGGGTCACCTGTGTCTTGCCCAATTCCTCATGGCTGTGCCTTATTTCCAGTTTAGACCCTTTCCAGCCGCGTATGTTTCCCGTTAGGGAGAGATTATCCGCAAAACCGCGCGCACTCGAAACCCCCCCGGCAGGCTCAAGTGCGACTTGCGACCCAGCGACCCGGTCGCAAAGTCGCAAGGTCGCGCGACCCCCTGTTAGCGACTCTGAAACCCTGCGACCTAGTCGCAAGGTCGCGAGGTCGCATGTGAGTTCTTTTGTAGATCAGCAACCCTGCGACCCCCAGAGAACAGTTAATTAAACTTTGCATGTGTAGACTGTATTTAGCCGTTATCATCATGTCTTTCTCATCCTGGGATTCTTTCCTGAATGCAACAGGTGAATTTAGAGCAGACACGATACCGGTCCTCTCTGACTCTATTAACATGGCACCCCGGGTATCCCGAAGGAAAAGTAAGCAGGTGGTGGAGGAAGAGTCAGACACAGACATACAAACATCTCCTCCACCAATATACAGAGACACCCTTTGCACCTTCGCAAAGGGGGACAGCCTTAGGTGGTATGAAGTATACTGCGAGTTCGCCATAACAGAAGATGAGTTTCCAGAAGATCTCCTGGACCGGGAGGTATACCTAAAGGTCAAGAAATCTAAATTGCACCTAGCAGGGGCACATCCCGCCATCTTTCCGTGCCCAGAAATGTTAGACTAGATCATACAGAAGACGGATCCCAAGAATTTCGCGATCCGAGATAGTGGAGGTAAAGCTTTTGCAACGTTGGAGAGCTCAAAATCACAGGTCTACTACTCGCTACCCCAACCAGAGGTAAATTTTACCCCGAGATGGTTTTCTGAAAATGAAGTACCGATGATTGATACAATCAGGAAGTGGTGGGCGGAACCAGATAAATTTAAAGTCAAGAAAGACCAGGAGTACCCGGTGGCCAGTCTGAGGAAAGTGTATAAGCTAGTGGCCGCCATGCTGTGCAGAGTGTACGGACGTTCAGACGCCACCACTTTCAACAGAGCATGGGCAACCATTATGGAACACGTAACGGTGCACGGCACTTGATTCAATTGGGCTGGTATATTAATGGGCTCAGTGCAAACAAATTTGGCTTCAGCTTTAGCCCCAGATGAGGGAACGCCGTCAGAATTTTATATGGCTTCGTATTTATTAGATGCTGTTTGTGCCCAGCTGCATGTTGAGGGATGGCCACATAACTGGGATTCCGAACAGACCCGGGCAATCCATTTGCAGACCAAGGTATTCTGGGAATCCAGGTACAAGTCAGATATTGAGCAAATCTCTCATATATTCATTCCCGCCCTTTACGGGAAACTATTTGGTCAAGACACCCCCTGCATGTCTTGGCGAGCAATGGAGACACTAGGTCAGGTGGCGCACTGGTTTCCACTCGCCGAATTTACAATCATCCGAGTATTTGGCACTTTCAAAGCACCACATGCTCTGCCTAAGTTTATCACCGATAAGGTGCTCATGCAGGAGGTATGTTTCCAGATGACCTCAGGCTTCTCCAATGTCCTTTCCAAAGGGAAGAAGAAACCTTGGCCCGCTCTACCCCTCACCATTGGTGCTTATACAGTCAAGGACTTCAGAGAAGTAGGGCGTGAAGGGGAAGAGATAAAAGGTTACCACTTTAGAAATATGGATTGCCGAACTTATGACCCAGTCAGGATAGTTCCTGAGCATTGTAAAAGGGCCAATTTTAAATGGAGTTATCAGCATGTCGAGTGCCTGGCAGAGGACGAAAAAAGAAACTGGTACAACGCAGACAGGCATCTAGCTTCGGGGATCGACTCTGACCAAGGAGAAGAGGATCACCAGAATTTAGAAGATAGGAGCCATAAACTAGGAGGCTCCTCTTCCTACAAAGATAGGAGAACACGGACCAGTACAGGGCCTGACACCTCGGATCAACAATGGGCAGCAGAAGCCCAAGCCAAGAAGGAAGAGGAAAAGAAAATGAAGGAGGATGCCAGGACAGAGAGGAAAAGGAAAAAGGAAGAGGAAAAGGAAAGACAGGAAAAGGAGGCACATGCGGCGGCAGAACAAGCACTTAAGGAAGAACTCGACAAAGTCGATCGTCAAAAGAAGGCAGAACAAGCCGCCGCGGCAGAGCGAAAGAGAAAAGCTGAAAAGGAAGCAGAGGCAGAGACAGAACGCAGGAAGAAGGAGGAACACGACAAGGCGGAAGCCGAGCGCCGACAAAAGGAGAAAGAAAAGGGTCAAACGCAGGATGAGGAGGACGAGCTAATAGACGACATTGACATATCTCCCCTGGAGATCCCTTTAGGTGGCGCGAAAAGTACCCTCATCGTTGATGATTTTCCCGGGGAGCAAGAAGAAGAAGTCTTCGACCTGACCAGATTGACATTTGACCAATTCTCTTTCAAAATACGGCAAGAGAAAAGGAAATCCTTGGCGCAAAGCCATCCCGCCATATCTACGGTCGCCACCGGAAAGGACATAGTCCCAGATACAATGATTAATCCTGTTATGATAGCGTCAGCAGGCACCGCTTTTGCCGCGACCACGGAGGAAAATGTCACTAGAATGAGCAGGGAGATTATTTCCCTACAGAACAGGCTAAAAGCAGCGGAGCAGGAGAAATCAAGACTAGAAAGTGAGATGCTACAGCTCCAAAGTAAGCCCGCCCAAGTGAATGAGGTCCCACTGGAGGTCAGGAAAGAGTGTGATGTGTTGGAAATGACCATGAGGCAAGTATATAAGGAAATGCTCACCCTAAAACAAACAGTGGCCCCGTTGGCAGAGGCACGAGAGGAAACCAAACAGAAGCATGAGCAGCTCAGGGAAGCCTCGGTAGCTTTGGAAAAAATGATAAACTGGACAGCGCAGTACCAGCAAGCTCCCGAACATGTGCCTAGGAAGGATTGGAGTCACACACAAGATGCCAAAGTACAAATTCGGATGAATATGCAGTCCAAAGACAAGCTGGCCAAAGATTTGGACAAAGTGATGTCTGCATATAATCACCTGATCAGTGGTATTGACTCCATGAACGCTCTTCATCACATTCCGTCATTAGGGGCACTGGATGAAACTAAAGACTGGGAGCAGGTAGAGCAGGAAATTCAGTCTTTTCTGCAACCCGTGAGACAAGCTGCTGCCGCACCAGAATTCGAGGCATCATAAGAGAACCTAAATCGGTTGCTTGTCACTCCAGTACAAATCTATACCAAGCTTGCCTCCCTCTCAATCCTGATCTCTCAGAAGAAGGAGACTCTGGTACCGAATGCCCTAGAATGTATGCATCGAATAAAAGAGGAAACCCCTCTTGTCGCTCCTATAACAGCGGATTACCAGACTTGGCGAAATTTCCTCAAGGGCAAGAAAGTTGACGTTCCAGAAACCTCAATCACACAACCACCTCCATAGCTAAGCTTTTCAGGCGCAAGTCGCGACCGCCCCCAGGTCGCAGGTCGCACCGGCACATAGGTCGCAGGTCGCATTTGTCCCCCAGGTCGCAAGTCGCACCGGCGCCTAAGTCGCAGGTCGCAATCTTCTGGGTCGCAGGTCGCATGTTCGGCAAAGGTCGCAGGGAAGCTGAACCGTCGGGAAGTTGAAGCGTCGGAAAGCCTAAGGGCGTTTCTTGAAACTATAAATACCCTTGTGGGGCACATATTTAAAGGGCTTCTCTTTGGTGGACTGAAGAGCAATATTGCATTGTAATTGAAGAACCATACTCTTGACATATGTAATACAAATACTTGTTAAAACCCCTTTGATTGGATGATGTGCTAGCTGTGACAACACTTTGTGTATTCTGCGTACAGTTTCAGAATATCTTCTGATTAATGAATCTGTGTTATTAATAGTATCATTCATGCACCATAGCTATCTGTGATTGTGTTGATGATGCTCAAGTTTATTATTTACTCTTATGATGAATGTTAATGAACTGTTTTATTAGCATTTCGTTATATCTTTCGGAAAGTTAAGGGATATTCTTGCCATAAAGAACTGTTTCTTTGGTGGTCAGATTATCTTGCATGCATACCCCATAGATGTGTTGCTAACGACACTTCCTGGGTGTACGCATCTTGTTTATTACCTTGCTACACATAGTGTCATATATTGGTTTGATACATCAGTCATGTATTATGTATCATGTGAATGAGTGTATGTTTGCAGATTCAATCAGGTTGTTCGAGACCGAAGAGAAATTCATTTAAGCGGTAGCCGGACCCACACCCCGGACGGGATCCCTACTCCAAACGGTTCAAAGTCTAATTGGGACTTTCTACCGGGGAGATCCCCTACTGTTGGCCGGACACATTTTCCCGTCAACAGATTTGGCGCTAGAAGGAGGGCCATGGCATCCTCCCAGCATACGACCGATATTCCATCACAAACTCCCCACCGGGAGGTCATAAATAACGAACCTCCTCTTCCCCCCTTAGAGGATATTCCGAGGGAGGAGGCTCGATACTTTGAAATCACCAACGAACAGTTGAGATCCTTACGCCCAGTTGCCCGTAATCTCGTCAGGGATTTACGATATACCCCCATCATGGAGTTTCTAGCTCACACTAGGACCCCTACTGAGAACGTCACCCATAATGGTGTGCTTGTCAGCACCATACCTGAATTCGTGAACTCCATGATTGAAGACCTCGGGCGGGCGGTCCAGGAAAATGACCCCATTCTCCAAGATAGTGAAGGTTTCCCTGATACTGAACCTTTCCCCGAACCTCAGCCTGACTTACATCAGTGGAACAACAACCAAGTGTACGACCTGCGAGAAGAAGGAGAGGGGGGTCGAAGGAATGAGAGAGAAGTTAACACAGCCCAAAGAAATGCAAGAGAAGGCAATAGGCCCCGAAGAAATGAGGGTGGGGTTAACCGGGGTCACGGACGTGGAGGTAGGGGAGATATGGTTCGCGGCCAGAGACCCCATGCCAACCATCATCACCATCAAAACCAAAATAGGCCGCCTCCCCACAATTGGGAGTATCTTAGGAACGTGAATAACCGTGAGAGGCACCGAGATGAACACTCTCGCCATCATGAAGGAGCATCAGTGTCGGGGACGGGAAGTGAATCCGAGGCAGAAACTCGATATCATCAGCACCCCAGGAGGGTGCAGCCACTAGCCTGGATGGCTCAATCCCCTTTGGCTCTGTTAGGTCCTCTTCATGACATGCCTAGGCACCCGGAGAAGCATCTCCCTAAGTTCGATCCTGAGAAAGGCACCTCAGCAGAAGATCATATTAGTAGTTTCTATCTGTCATTACAAATCATGAGAGTTCAGTCCGATGATGTCGCATGTCGACTGTTCCCACACACTCTTGTAAACCTTGCAGCCACCTGGTACCGTTCCCTACCCAGTGCTTCAATTACTTCATGGGACCAGTTTCGTCGCGTGTTCCTGCAAACGTTTGCAGAAGATAAAACACCCTCTATGCTCCTCACAGAGTTAAGCACCATCAAGTGTCATAGAAAAGAGAAAGTTAAAGACTTTAACCAACGCTTCGCCACAATATTGCAAAAATTTCCTCCAAACTTAGCATTGGACGATTCTATCACCATCGACTACTATACTAAAGCTCTCCCTAGGGATATTGCCGTCTTCGTCAAACGTGAGGCCCGCGCTACCCTTACAACAAATTACGTTGCTGCTCTCGCGGTAGAGAAGGACATGTTGTCGATAGGAGTCATGGACCATGAAGGAAAGGATGATCACAAACCAACCACTAAAAAAGGTCATTCTTCCACCCCGAATAGAGAGAGAGAAACTTTTGATTTCGAGAGTATGGCCAAGACCCTCAAACTACTAACGAATGAGGTCTCTGACTTAAAGAGAAAGGGCGTTGAAACCTCAACTACAAATAAACCTCCAAAACCCTTTTTCAAGAAAAGTAATCCCAACACCAGCAGACCTCCGTCAAACTCCAGCGCCGCTCTCAACGTGGAAGAGATAGGGAAAGACAATTTTTGCTCTTTTCACCAAGCTGCCCATTCCGAAAAAACATGCCCGCAATGGATTGGCAGCATGACCGCGGTGGTTAACCAACTTTTGGATGACCAAACTCCGGGAAACCAGACAGAGGATGATGTTTCTGATCGAGATGAAGGTTCGCTCCTAGATGGGGAACCAGGAGCCTCTGTTCTAACTTTTGATATAATACGCGGGGGGGAGAGTCTTGTTCCCATTGATATCAACATGGCAGGCAGTCCCAAGGCTCAGCCCACTCGAAATTATAGTCTTAGAAGCAAAGGATCTATCCCCGAACAGTCATATGAAGACAAGAAAAGGGCTTTCCTGAGGAAAATTCTTCCCCCTGGAAACGAAGGACAAGCTACGCTGGAGAAGCCCACAAATAGTAACAGCAAAGCAAGTCACAAGAGCAAGCTCCCGGTGGAACCCTCGAAAACCACTACCGAACCTAGTCCCCAAACTGATACTAGCTACAACATAGTGGAGGACATGAAAAAGACCAGAGCTAATATCTCACTCTACGAGCTGGCCCGCATCACAAATCAAAAGGAACTTATTTTAAAAGCTTTCGCCAACAACCAAAATACGAAAACTGTGAGCAACACATCTGCACAAACCAGTCCAGATATCCAATCTATAGTGAACGCTGTCAACGCGAATTCGAGAGGATCCACCCCTCCATTCCTCTTGTCTTTTGAGATGTTTAATTTCAACGTTCACAATTGTCTCGTTGACTCTGGTGCATCCACAAATGTCATGCCTCTATCTGTGTGCAAGAAACTCAACATCCTCCCAGAGAAAACTGACGCAAAAATCATTCAACTGGACAGATCACAAGTACCAGCAGTTGGAGAGTTAAACAATGTCATCATTCGCCTCTCATCCGACTCTAGGGTCCATCAATGTATTGATATTGTGGTTGTTGACATCCCTGAAGCTTATGGTGTACTGCTTAGCAGGGACTGGTCTAGCAAGTTGCAAGGATACTTTGCCACAGATTGGTCCCACTTATGGCTACCTTACAAAGGGAGAAATAACCAAATCAGAGTCGAAAGCGAACCATCCATGAAACACACTGTAACTGATTTAGATGCCACAAATGAACCCATCAGCTTTGCCCAGGAGGAACTCGGTATGTGTTTCCTGGAGTCCATTTTTGGATGTTACCGACCTCCTCAGTCTTCAGTAGGTTCTGAGGTCCAATCTGAAATGGCACTCGTCGTAGAGGAACAAGCCCAAACTATCTCACACCAAGCCGAAATTCCTCCGAAATCTACTATTCCCACGGGCCCGGAAAATGACATATGGACATTGTATTACGACGGTTCCAAAAATCTCGATGGTTCTGGCGCTGGCTGCGTTTTGCTTGATCCGCATAAGAAAAAATTCTTAGTCTCTTGTCGGCTGGAGTTCCAATGCACTAACAACACTGCTGAGTATGAAGCTTTGATCCTTGGGCTTAAAAAGGCGCTGGATTTGAAGGTAAAATGCTTACAGGTCATTGGAGACTCCGAGATTATCACTCGACAGGTACGCAATACTATTCATTGTTTGTCTCCACATTTAAAGGCGTATCAGCAAGAGGTATGGCGGCTCATTTCTGCTTTTGACGCTTTTGGAATTAAATCTGTTCTGAGAATGCATAATGCAGCGGCGGATACTCTAGCTAATGCTGCCGCCAGATTTACCCCTTTGAGGGATGGTTTTTCTATTGAAGTTATGTATAAACCCTCCGTGCCAGACAATATCACTAACTTGCGTGTTTTCGATGATGATCAACAGGTGCTGGAATTTATGTGTAACTCAGAGATATTCAAAGACGCTACTATAGATGAAGATGAACATGACCAAGCTATGAAAAAGGAGTACGAGCAAGTCAAAGGAAACCCCATGCCTAAAGGGGTGGTATCGCTTGAGAAGCTTTTCGATCTGCAAAATCGTTTCCGTGGGCCCCCAAATGCCAAAGTACAGAGCTCTATCTTAGCTCATCGACAAGTGAACTTGGGATCAGAGGATAATCCTAAATTCGTCAACCTTGGGAAGGACTGCACCCCCCAAGAGGCTCAGGATTTCACTCAGCTATTTCGCAAATATCGTGACGTGTTCGCTTGGACATATGAGGAATTACGCACATACGATACTCGAATCATACAACCTGTGATACCCATCAAAGAAAATGTAAAACCTTTCCAACAAAAGCTCAGGAAAGTACACCCTACGATGGAACCATTGATTCTGAAGGAACTCAAAAAACTTTTAGATGCACGCATTATCTTTAAAGTTCGCCATTCCACATGGGTGTCCAATTTGGTTCCGGTACAGAAGAAGTCAGGTGAAATTCGCTTATGCGTGGATTTCCGAAACTTAAACCGGGCCTCGAATAAAGATAATTACCCGGTACCCCCTATGGAGCAAATATTACAAGCAGTGTCCGGGTCAGAAATGTTCTCTCTGTTGGACGGATTCTCTGGTTACAATCAGGGACTGGTGGCTGAACCAGATAGGTTAAAGACTACCTTTCGGACTAAGTGGGGAACTTTCGCTTTCAGGCGTATGCCTTTTGGATTAATCAACGCAGGAGCAACGTTCCAAAGAGCTATGGATATAGCATTCAGGGGTCTGATAGGCCAAAGTGTGGTAGTCTACTTGGATGATGTTACTGTGTTCTCTAAACGTCGGGGGGATCATTTGCGTCACCTCAGACAGATCTTCGAAAGGTGCAGAAAATACGGTATCTCGCTCAACCCAAAGAAGAGAATTTTCGCCGTAGCGGAGGGAAATCTACTGGGTCATATCATAACTAAGCAAGGCATTGTCGTTGATCCAGAACATGCGAAAGCCATTGCTCAGATTCCTCCCCCCAGCAGTAAGAAAGCAATGCAGTCCTTTTTGGGAAAGATCAATTTTGTACGTAAGTTTATATCAGATTTCGCCCAGATAGTTAAGCCACTGCAGGGAATGATAAAGAAAAATGCTACCTTCAAATGGAATCAGCCCGAAAAGGAAGCTTTCGACCAGATCAAGAAAGCTATAGCCGAAGCACCTTCCCTCCAGAGCCCAGATTTCGGCAGAGATTTTAGCTTGTATACTTTCGCTTCGGATTCGTCCCTAGCAGTTGTACTCACGCAAAAAGACAGAAATAATGACGAGCGCCCCATTTCATTCATGAGCACTGGTTTGCAAGGGGCTGAATTGAATTATCCCGAAATCGAAAAACAGGCCTATGCGGTATATAAAGCAGTCAAACATTTCAGACCATACATCCTAAAAAACCATGTCACGGTTTACGTTCATCACCCAGCGGTTCGCTCACTGTTCATGCAGCAAGAGCTGGGCGAGAGACGAGGGAATTGGGTTGCGTGTATGCAAGAATACGACTTAGATTTTAAGCCAGCACGCACAGTTAAAGGGCAAGGTCTATGCCAAATGGCTGCAGAGGCCGCAAGTTCCCACCAGGTTGAAGAAGATAATTGGGAACAAGAAATTGATATGTACCAAACCGACGTCGTACCTCAGATAAGGAACCCTTCTTGGTACTCGGATATTTCAGAATATTTAGCACATGGTACATTGGATCCCGCTCTGAATGCCCGGCAGAAACGTGCAATTAGACTCAAAGCTGCATCTTACCAGATAATCCAAGGGAAGCTCTTCAGGAAACATTCCGATGGGGTCATGTTACGCTGCTTGGAATATGATGAAGCTCAGAAAATCTTAATCGAGCTGCATGATGGACCAGCAGGAGGTCATTTTTCCGGGGATACTACGGCCCATAAAATAATGCGAGCAGGTTATTATTGGCCAACTCTGTTCAGAGATGCTCACGCATATGTTCGGAAGTGCATTCAATGCCAGAAATTCGCAAGCCGAGAAGCGCGTCCCGCTGCCCCTTTGTCGTCAGTAGCAGTAGAAGAACCTTTTCAACAATGGGGATTGGACGTCATTGGTGAGATTTTACCCCACTCGTCTAAGCAACACCGGTACATTCTAACGGCTACTGATTATTTCACCAGGTGGGTTGAAGCAGTACCGTTACGCCAAATCAACGATCAGGAGGTAACGCAATTCGTCACTCATTCCATCATTACCAGGTTTGGCGTTCCAACTTCCTTGGTTTTTGATAATGCAACATATTTTTCATCTTTTAAATTATATGATTTTGCTTTGGAAAATGGCATTGTTCTTAAACACTCTGCAAAGTACTATCCCCAAGGAAATGGTCTAGCGGAATCAACAAATAAAAATCTGATTCGCATCATTAAAAAGACCCTTCTGTCTCACCAACGCAACTGGCATAACGCTCTCCAAAATGCACTTTGGGCTGATCGCGTCACCCCTAAGTCCTCAATAGGCACCTCACCATATTTTCTCGTGTATGGGAAAGAAGCTGTCCTCCCACCCAATTTGTCTCTTCCCGCTCTACAGTTGTCTCAAGAGTGTCATGGTACCCCTTGCCCCGCCTTGCAAACCCGCATTGACACCTTGCTGAAATTAGAAGAGGAAAGGCAGAAAACCCGGGAGAAATTCGCCATCCACCAGAGTCGGATCAAGAAATGGTTCGATAAAAAGTCTGCAGGAGATAAAAAATTTGAAGTAGGAGATCTTGTCCTAAAGTGGGATAAAGCTCACGAAGAGAAAGGAAAACATGCCAAATTTCAAGCACTATGGATAGGTCCCTTTCAGGTTAAAGAAAAGGTGGGTCCCCATACTTTCCGATTGCAAACTCTGGAAGGAAAAGTCGAGGTCCTCCCGGTAAACAGGCATGACCTCAAACACTATTTTACTTGAATAGCCCTCAAAGGGCTGTTTTCCCCCCCTGTATCATAAAAAGCCGTTTTGTTAAAAAAAAAAAAAAAAAAAGAAGAAGAAGAAAAAAGAAGACTCTGTCTCTAACTCTACAAAGAAAACCTTGTCTAAGCTGCCCGCAACTGGCTCACTCCTTGAAGAGGTTCTATGCTGATGAAAGGCCCTTCCCGCAAAACACGGGGCAGTCAAAACTCGCTTGTAATGGGCACCAAAGGATAGTACACGGCCTTACTGGAGTCTTCAAGCATAAGGAACCACCTAGCGGCTTCGATGGGTGCAGGCAGAGAAGGTCTTGCATAGCAGCAACCGGATCGTGAGGGAACAGGGCTAACTCAAAGAGAATTGCAGGTCATCCAGGAAAAACCCGAGTCCTCATATGAGACCAGGAGCAACCTCTCTGCAAGCAAAATAAGTCGGGATCCCTCATCCGCCCAGGCAAAATATGCCCATCTAAATAAGTGCTACAGGCACATTCTCAAATAAGTGCAATCGCACAAAAATAAAGGGTAAAGGATTGAGAAAGGCTTCCTGCGCAGAGAGGTGTTGTAACGACTCCGCCGGAGTACTGACCAGGCTCGCTGGCAGTGGAGCAACGTTCATGACTCCTTAGGCAGTGACTCCGCCGGAGCCGAGAGGTTCGCTGGCAGCGGAGCAACACCATGAGGACGAAATAATTGTACCGGACCCTGCAGTTGTCCAAGGTTTCCCCGACCCTCTCGGTCCTGGAGCGCGAGGAATTAAAATTCGGTTGATCTGCACCCAATAAGCCAGAAGGCCAGGCAACGATGCTAGGTGACAAAGGAAGGAAGGTGTAAACTCTGAGGTAAAAGAACAAGCTAGTATTAGGCCCCTCCCTCCTCCCTCATCGACCTTTCATCGGCAGAGACTTTGTATTCATCCAGTGAATCGCCATTTGTTGTAGCCCCTACAACACCCTCCAAAAATTACAAAAAAAGATAATAACACACACTTCTAAATTTTTTGGAGCCCCCTTTGAAACCAGAAGAAGAAGCTAAGTAAAGTTTTTAAGAGCAAGTCGCTAAGTCGCGAATACATGATTTGCGACCCATGCGACCTATGCGACTCTGCGACCCTAAGGTCGCCAGGTCGCCAGGTTGCAAGAGTCGGAAATCAGGCAATTTGCGACCTTGCGACCCAGCGACCTTAAGGTCGCGAGGTCGCAAGGTCGCAAAATTAAGGAATTAGGGGAATTAGCGACTCAGCGACCTTGCGACCCAGCGACCTTAAGGTCGCGAGGTCGCAAACTATCAACTTGCGACCTCATTTATTGCTCGCACGTGCGACTCCTTTTTATAAGGGCAGGTCGCTAGGTCGCATTTGTGACTCGCGGCGAAAATCGTGGAATTGCTCTGACAGGTCGACTGGCGCGTTTTCTTCCGGGTAAGTTGCCATTTCCTCCCTGTGTTTCCTTCCCAGCATTTCTTGCCATTATTGAGCCTCCCCAGAGCCTTAATTGCTTGCTGGTGAAGATGTAGGGTTTCTGCTGAGTTTTATTGTTGTTTTGTTTCTCATAAACCCCAGGGGTCACCTGTGTCTTGCCCAATTCCTCATGGCTGTGCCTTATTTCAAGTTTAGACCCTTTCCAGCCGCGTATGTTTCTCGTTAGAGGGAGATTATCCGCAAAACCGCGTGCGCTCGAAACCCCCCGGCAGGCTCAAGTGCGACTTGCGACCCAGCGACCCGGTCGCAAGGTCGCAAGGTCGCGCGACCCCCTGTTAGCGACTCTGCGACCCTGCGACCTAGTCGCAAGGTCGCAAGGTTGCATGTGAGTTCTTTTGTAGATCAGCGACCCTGCGACCCCTAGAGAGCAATTAATTAAACTCTGCATGTGTAGACTGTATTTAGCCGTTATCATCATGTCTTTCTCATCCTGGGATTCTTTCCTGAATGCAACAGGTGAATTTAGAGCAGACACGATACCGGTCCTCTCCGACTCTAGCAACATGGCACCCCGGGTGTCCCGAAGGAAAAGTAGGTAGGTGGTGGAGGAAGAGTCAGACACAGACATACAAACATCTCCTCCACCAATATACAGAGACACCCTTTTCACCTTCGCAAAGGGAGACAGCCTTAGGTGGTATGAAGTATACCGCGAGTTCGCCATAACAGAAGATGAGTTTCCAGAAGATCTCTCGGACCGGGAAGTATACCTAAAGGTCAATAAATCCAAATTGCACCTAGCAGGGGCACATCCCGCCATCTTTCCGTGCCCAGAAATGTTAGACTGGATCATACAGAAGACGGATCCCAAGAATTTCGCGATCCTAGATAGTGGAGGTAAAGCTTTTGCAACGTTGGAGAGCTCAAAAGCACAGGTCTACTACTCGCTACCCCAACCAGAGGTAAATTTTACCCCGAGATGGTTTTCTGCAAATGAAGTACCGATGATTGATACAATCAGAAAATGGTGGGCGGAACCAGATAAATTTAAAGTCAAGAAAGACCAGGAGTACCCGGTGGCCAGTCTGAGGAAAGTGTATAAGCTAGTGGCCGCCATGCTATGCAGAGTGTACGGACGTTCGGACGCCACCACTTTCAACGAAGCATGGGCAACCATTATGGAACACGTAACAGTGCATGGCACTCGATTCAATTGGGCTGGTATATTAATGGGCTCAATGCAAACAAATTTGGCTTCAGCTTTAGCCCCAGATGAGGGAACGCCGTCAGAATTTTATATGGCTTCGTATTTATTAGATGCTGTCTGTGCCCAGCTGCATGTTGAGGGATGGCCACATAATTGGGACTCCAAAAAGACCCAGGCAATCCATTTGCAGACCAAGGTATTCTGGGAATCCAGGTACAAGTCAGATATTGAGCAAATCTCTCATATATTCATTCCCGCCCTTTACGGGAAAATTTTTGGTCAAGACACCCCCTGCATGTCTTGGCGAGCAATGGAGACACTAGGTCAGGTGGCACACTGGTTTCCATTCGCTGAATTTACAATCATCCGAGTATTTGGCTCATTCAAAGCACCACATGCTCTCCCTAAGTTTATTACCGATAAGGTGCTCATGCAGGAGGTATGTTTCCAGATGACCTCGGGCTTCTCCAATGTCCTTTCCAAAGGGAAGAAGAAACCTTGGCCCACTCTACCCCTCACCATTGGTGCTTATACAGTCAAGGACTTCAGAGAAGTAGGGCGTGAAGGGGAAGAGATAAAAGGTTACCACTTTAGAAATCTGGATTGTCGAACTTATGACCCAGTCAGGATAGTTCCTGAGCATTGTAAAAGGGCCAATTTTAAATGGAGTTACCAGCATGTCGAGCGCCCGGCAGAGGACGAAAAAAGAAATTGGTACAACGCAGACAGGCAGCTAGCTCCGGGGATCGACTCGGACCGAGAAGAAGAGGATCACCAGAATTTAGAAGATAGGAGCCATAAACTAGGAGGCTCTTCTTCCTCCAAAGATAAGAGAACACGGACCAGTACAGGGCCTGACACCTCAGATCAGCAACGGGCAGCAGAAGCCCAAGCCAAGAAGGAAGAGGAAAAGAAAATGAAGGAGGATGCCAGGACAGAGCGGAAAAGGAAAAAGGAAGAGGAAAAGGAAAGACAGGAAAAGGAGGCACAGGCGGCGGCAGAACAAGCACTTAAGGAAGAACTCGACAAAGTCGATCGTCAAAAGAAGGCAGAACAAGCCGCCGCGGTAGAGCGAAAGAGAAAAGCTGAAAAGGAAGCAGAGGCAGAGGCAGAACGTAGGAAGAAGGAGGAACACGACAAGGCAGAAGCCGAGCGCCGGCAAAAGGAGAAAGAAAAGGATCAAACACAGGATGAGGAGGACGAGCTAATAGACGACATTGACATATCTCCCCTGGATATCCCTTCAGGTGGCGCGAAAAGTACCCTCAATGTTGATGATTTTCTCGGGGAGCAAGAGGAGGAAGTCTTCGACCTGACCAAATTGACATTTGACCAATTCTCTTTCAAAATACGGCAGGAGAAAAGGAAATCCTTGGCGCAAAGCCATCCCACCATATCTACGGTCGCCACTGGAAAGGACATAGTCCCAGATACAAGGACTAACCCTGTTATGATAGCGTCAGCAGGCACCGCTTTTGCCGCGGCCACGAAGGAAAATGTCACTAGAATGAGCAGGGAGATTATTTCCCTACAGAACAGGCTAAAAGCAGCGGAGCAGGAGAAATCAAGACTAGAAAGTGAGATGCTACAGCTCCAAAGTAAGCCCGCCCAAGTGAATGAGGTCCCACTGGCGGTCAGGAAAGAGTGTGATGTGTTGGAAATGACCATGAGGCAAGTATATAAGGAAATGCTCACCCTAAAACAAACGGTGGCCCCGTTGGCAGAGGCACGAGAGGAAACCAAACAGAAGCATGAGCAGCTCAGGGAAGCCTCGGTAGCTTTGGACAAAATGATAAACTGGACAGCGCAGTATCAGCAAGCTCCCGAACATGTGCCTAGGAAGGATTGGAGTCACACACAAGACGCCAAAGTACAAATTCGGATGAATATGCAGTCCAAAGACAAGCTGGCCAAAGATTTGGACAAAGTGATGTCTGCATATAATCACCTGATCAGTGGTATTGACTCCATGAACGCTCTTCATCACATTCCATCGTTAGGGGCACTGGATGAAACTAAAGACTGGGAGCAGGTAGAGCAGGAAATTCAGTCTTTTCTGCAACCCGTGAGACAAGCTGTTGCCGCACCAAAATTTGAGGCATCACAAGAGAACCTAAATCGGTTGCTTGTCACTCCAGTACAAATCTATACCAAGCTTGCCTCCCTCACAATCCATATCTCTCAGAAGAAGGAGACTCTGATACCAAATGCCCTGGAATGTATGCATCGAATAAAAGAGGAAACCCCTCTTGTCACCCCTATAGCAGCGGATTACCAGACTTGGCGAGATTTCCTCAAGGGCAAGAAAGTTGACGTTCCAGAAACCTCAATCACACAACCACCTCCATAGCTAAGCTTTTTCAGGCGCAAGTCGTGACCGTCCCCAGGTCGCAGGTCGCACCGGCACCCAGGTCGCAGGTCGCACCGGCACCCAGGTCGCAGGTCGCACCGGCACCTAAGTCGCAGGTCGCATGTTCGGCAAAGGTCGCAGGGAAGTTGAACCGTCGGGAAGTTGAAGCGTCGGAAAGCCTAAAGGGCGTTTCTTGAATCTATAAATACCCCTGCGGGGCACATAGTTAAGGGCTTCTCTTTTGTGGATTGAAGAGCAATATTGCATTGTAATTGAAGAATCATACTCTTGACATATGTAATACAAATACTTGTTAAAATCCCTTTGATTGGATGATGTGTTTAGCTGTGACAACAGTGTGTGTATTCTGCGTACAGTTTCAGAATATCGTTTGATTAATGAACCTGTGTTATTAGTAGTATCATTCATGCCCAATAGCTATCTGTGATTGTGTTGATGATGCTCAAGTTTACTATCTACTCTTATGATGAATGTTAATGAACTGTTTTATTAGCATTTCGTTATATCTTTCGGAAAGTTAAGGGATATTCTTGCCATAAAGAACTGTTTCTTTGGTGGTCAGATTATCTTGCATGCATACCCCATAGATGTGTTTCTAACGACACTTCCTGGGTGTACGCATTTTGTTTATTACCTTGCTACGCATAGTGTCATATATTGGTTTGATACATCAGTCATGTATTCTGTGTCATGTGAATGAGTGTATGTTTGCAGATTCAATCAGGTTGTTCGAGACCGAAGAGAAAGTCATTTAAGCGGTAGCCGGACCCACACCCCGGACGGGATCCCTACTCCAAACGGTTCAAAGTCTAATTGGGACTTTCTACCGGGGAGATCCCCTACTGTTGGCCGAACATATTTTCCCGTCCACACTTTCTAATGGAGAGGGCAAGCTTTTATAGATGGAGGAAAGGAAGTTGGGATCCCTATAATCATGGGATAGGCCCTATCTCTTAAGAAGGTTCCATGATAGGTGGAAAACCACTTCCTATACATGGAGATCCAGAGCCAAACCATTCAACTCCTTTTGATGATTCATTCTGGAGTTTGTTAGAATCAAACTTCCGCCATTTATTTTTTAAAAACATCCCTTAATAAGCTTGGTGCGAGTGAAACACAGGGACAAAGTGCCACTTAGCGCGCCCTCTAGTGTGGATTTCCCCCATTGGCGCGAGGGATGAACTGGCTAGTCGCTCCAAGGCTAAAACATCTGTTTTTAGGGTTTTTCAGAGGAAATTTTCTTGAGGATAATGTTTGTCCTTATGCAAGAGGATGCCATGAAGGTGTTTTCAGGACATTTTACTGCAATCCCTCATCCCGTACATTGGAGGACTATTGAAAGGAGGTTTGAATTTCAAATACCTCTACACTCAAAATGTGGCCATGGGAGTTAAAATGATTTGGAGGTTCATTGCTCCTAATCCTGGTTGGGCACAAAACGCCTTGTGGAAAAAATACTTCTCTAGTCAAAGAAAACGGTGTCTTGACAGCCCCCTCACAAAAATTGGATCGTACTTCCTCAAACTCTGTTCCAAATCCATTCTGTTGATCAATCTCCATGTGTTTTGGATCCTGGGAAATGGCAAACAAATAAAAAATTTTGAGTATCGCATTATGAATAATCCCCCACTTGCCGAAATCAACTCTCTCTATGCGTTGCGGAATTTGATGTCCATCGCCAGTTTTAAAACACTGTGGGACATCTTGTGCTGGGTTTTGACAGCAATTGGAAAAGTTGGAAGCAGCTCCAGGTGCCTTTGGAGTTGAAGAGAGATTGCGACACCTTATTTTCTCTCCTGAACGATATCGCTCCGATCCTCGCTTGGAGGCATGACAAACGCGGTTGGGGATCTCAATTTGGCTACTATTCAGTGTCTGAGGGATATGAAAAATTACTGGAACAGCCCCACGTCCCTCCTAATCCAGCTACATGGATGGGGCTTTGGAGCCACAAGACCATACCAAAAATCTATTTTTTATGTTGGTGCATGTGCCACAACAGAATCTTAACAGAGGACATATTGAATAAAAGAGGCTTTCAAGGGCCATCTAGATGTCGAATGTGTTGCGAAAATGATGAGAACGCTTGCCACCTAATGCTGGAATGAAAATTCGCAGCAGAGATCCAGCAGGATCTTCTAAGTCCTTGGAAAAACAATTTTATTTTTCCCACCTCCATCTCTGAATTGTTTGCTAATTGGCTACACAGTTATCCAGGTGCATTCCCAAAAAGTGAAAGTTTTAAGGCCACCTAGATCTCCTTTCCAAATATCATTTGTTGGAAAATCTGGCTTGAGAGGAATAAGAGAATTTTTAGAGACAAAGTGCAGGATGTGAAGCTTATCATGGTCAAGATTAAATGCCATCTGAAATAAAGTCTGGGTGATCAGCTTGAGGAAACAAATCTAAGCCTACATGATTTGGAATGGGGGCACCATGATGGACCTCCAGTTTTCTGAAGTAGTAAGGAAAAGGAAACCAATTAAAGAATGGCAGATTAGAGGGAATGAAAAAGACTTTTCAGATTGGATTATCAAGCAATCAACTTTATTCTTTGATGGGGCAGCCAAAGGTAATCCTGGGAAAGATGGGGCAGGAGGTGTTATCAAGAACATAGAAGGCAGAATCGAACACAGTTATGCCAAGGGCTTGGGTCACAATACTAGCATACAAGCATAAGCGTTGGCTCTGCTCCAAGGCCTCAAGCAAGCCAAGGATCTAGGTATCAAAGAGGCAAATGTAATTGGTGATTCTTAGTCCATTATAAAAACTATAGTGGACAATTCGTCCCCTATAGATTTCATATTTTCTAGAGTGGTGATAAGAATCAAAACATTGGTTAAATATTTTCAAGGTGTGAATTTCTTCCATGTGTTGAGGGAGAATAACAAGGATGCAGATTTGGAAGCCAATAAAGCAGTTCTTCTTCCCTTAAAATTTTTGTTTTCATGTTTTATCACATTTTACTAAATCAGTAAGTTTTTATCCACAAGTTATGGAAAATTACGGAGATTGATTCGATAGCTATATGTAAGAACCATATGGGCCATTGAGTTCCTAGCAGGAGAGGAAAACTGGGCTTTTCCCTCACCCTTTGTAATCTGATTTGAGGCATTCATGCCATCACTTTAATATAAACTAATACCCGTTCTTGTAAAAAAAAAAAAAAAATAGTTATTTATTTATGTATTATAATTTCATTTCATTTAACCTCGAGTCTAAAACTAAAAAAAATAAATTGTCCGCGGAGTCTTGGATAGATGCTGATTTGGTGCTCTGTTAAGGCAGTCCTTGATTTGAAGTCATTGTTTCAATTCCCAACCTCGATCGGAGTGATATATTGGATATGATGAAGATGTAGTCGCACCAAGCTTACAAAAACAAAACAGAACAAAATTGAAATATGGAAACTAAATATCATAATAAAGAAATTAATGTTATTAATGTGAGTTAATAAAGTAATTAAGAGTAATATAATTATTTTTATTGTAATCAATATTAACTATTTTATATCATTTTATTTTATTTTATTTTATTCAATTAAATTATTTAAGAAATTAAAGATAAAGATAGAAAATTATGGAGTTGTCTTTAATGCGACTTTTTGAATTTCAAGGCGACTAAGGAAGGGAGATTTTCCAATTGATATAATTAATGTGATGGTATACAGTATTATGATGATGGTATACAAGGTTATGACGATCATACATATATTGATTTTATGTATCATCACATGTCTAACAGCAGGTCTTCTTGGACAACTCTGACTCGCATTTGTATGGTGGATAAGACGATCATTCAATACCAGCTTTGTGCCAATAATTTCAAATTTTATTTTGGCACCTTAGATTTAAGATTAAAAATTTGCGCAATAAATTAGATACATGGACTTATTTACAAGGAGCTCCGGGTCGCCATTAGTGGATTCGGAGACCAAAAACTTTACAGGGGCAAGATTTACAAGGGCACTCTCCGTAACGGCGGAAAGAATTAAATTTTTCGTAGGGTCATTGTTTGAGGTTCTGGAGTTGAGACATGATCCAACTTTAATAAAATTCTCATTCAATGAATCTTGATAACTTTGAGACCCTTTGCATCTTCAGCTAAGGTACGCGCTATTTGCAAGTGGGATAGATGGGTCTTCTTTTGAAAGAAGACCCATACGGAGCAGTATCTTCATGCTAGTTCTCATAATTTTCCAGCTCAAAAGGTTGGTGTTCTCAACACATTAGCCACTAGAGCTCTTAGGGTTTATGATGATGAGCACTTGGAGGAGGAAAAATCCCATCTTCTTGGAGTTTTTAAGTTGAATGGTTATAGTAAACGTCAAGGCTTGAAGGCCTTTTTAAATGTTAATAAAGTTCCTAATCCAAAAAAATATCCTAGTGAACTAGTTGGTAGTGTTCAATTACCTTTTATACAAGGTACTACTGACAAAATTGCCCAGATTTTAAGGAAACATATGATTTCTTCCACTTTTATACCTTTAAATACCATTCGTAGTTCCCTACAATCGGTTAAGGATCCGCTAGAACCCAAAAGCATGAAAGGAGTCTATATGATCCCTTGTTCTTGTGGGATTCCTTACATTGGAGAAACTGGTCACTCCATAAATAAGAGGATACAAGAACACGTTGTTGATATTAGGCATTGTATAACTCGGAACTCTGCTCTGACTGAGCATGCTGGGAAAACTAACCACCATATTTGTTTAGAGGAATCCAAGGTCATTGCTAGGGTTGACCATGTTCATCACAGAAAATTTAGGGAAGCAGTTGAGATTGAGAAAAGATCTAAGACTTTGAATAGGGATGATGGTTGGAAGATAAGTAGTGGTTGGATTCCTTCCCTAGTCTCTTAGTTGGCTTCCTTTCCCCGTCCAATTTTTATTTTATTTTTATTTTTTATTTTTAAATATTTTATTTTATTTTTTTATTATTAATTTTGTTCATCCTTTTCTTTGTTTGGTTTTCTTATTTCATTTTATTTTTAATTTATTGTCTTTTTCATGGTTTGGTTTTTTTTTGTTCCCCTTGTTTTAAATATTATTAGCTTTGGTTGTTTTTTGGTTAACCCTTTTTATATTAAATTTCTTTCTTATTCTAGTTTATATATATATAGATAGATAGATATAAAGTTTGCAACATTGATTAATTTATGTATTATAATTTTTTACTATGTTTATTGTTAAATAAAATTTCATTTTTATTTCCAACTTTATTAACTAAATCTTATATTATGTTACATTAATTTCTTATTTATATATTATTATATTTTGTGTGCTTTTTTGTTAACTTTAATTCCTTTTATTCTTCTTGTTTGTTTTCATTTTTCTAATTTTAGTATATACATATAATTTTATTTTTAATTTTTATTTATTTATTTATTTATTTGACTATATTAACTATAATATTTTAATTTATTAATGTTTAATTTCATTAATTGGTATTTGAACTTTTGACCGATTTCTTAATTATATGTATTGATGGATGTAGATCAGCACAACCACCATTGATTATGTGATTTTCCGGAAATTTTATAATTAAATTAGATATGGATCATAGAAGCTTATAGTCTCAATAATATCCCTACACTGAATAGTTATGCCATTTTAATTAAATTTATTAATTAAAATAAATGTCACATGAATAAGCATCCTATGAATTGAATTATGTTTTTTGGGGTATTTTCTTGGGTAGGTGGTATTGGCCCAAGGTATTGTCACTAAGTGTATTTACAAATTAAAAATATCCATGGTAAAGTAGGGGTGAATCTCCATAGATAAATGTTGTTCCTTCTTTTTCCAAAATTATATATTTTTAACATATATTATAATTGTTTTTATAATTATTAATAATAAAATTCAAAATAAAGTTATAATTTAGTTATTTTTAGCATTTTTTAATTTTAGCAATGTGGATGTATTATAAAGGTGCTTTCATGCTTATTATGGATCTAATGCCTATAGGCATTTAGAGACCATTTAATTTATATGGTTGCACTACTTATACCTTTTACAATGTCATTTTTTAAGACATTAAATCATATCATCATAATAATATATGCACTTTATGTGTCATCTAATGAAAGCTTTCCAAAGAAGTTTAGGCATTTTATTTTTAGGATCCCAATAATCCAATGCCAACCATGTTTGCTATCACCATTTGGTTTTAAAATAAAGCTAAAGTATTTGAGGCAAGCATATAAATTGAATTTGATTTACAAAAGCAAATTCCTAAAAAAAAAAAAAGTTGTATCTCTTCAATTGATTGTAGAACTAACTATAGACGTGTGCACATTAATTTCCATTCCCATAGCCTTGCAATACAAATGAAGAATCTCATGTAGCTTTTTCCCTTCAACTAGAGAACCATTAGTGAAAAGTAATAAACCGTCAATGAATAAATGATGAGTACATTGTTCTTTCCCGCCAATTCTAATCCTTTTAATAACTCTATTTATATTGGCTTCTAGAATGGCCATGCTACGCTCCTCTTCCACTAGCAAGAATAAATAGGAATACAAGCATAAATCCTTGCCTTAGTCCTCCTATTAGAGTGAAAAATGAAGTGAAGTGTCCATTAATAAGTATAGCAAATGGAATAGTGGGAATGCGACCCATTATCCAATTGAAAATTTCCAAATTGTTTGAAACCAATTTGTATTAATATAAGCCTTAAGTAAAACCAACTAGATCTATCATATTCCTTCGAAATATAGTCGTAACACTGTGCCAAGCATATTTTTTGATATAATAGAGTGAACAACTTATGAAATACAATAGCTTCATGGATCTATCTCCCTTCCAAAAAGCCAAATTATTTCAAGGAAACACATCAAACATGAACTTCTTCAATTTGAATTCCAACACCTTTGAAACGATCTTATAAATGCAGTTATAAAGGAAGTTGGGTTCAAAGACACGAAATGTTCTAGGATTATCAACATTCAAAATCAAAGGCAATAAATGTTAATTTTAATGATATTGGAGTCTTCCTAAAGGTACTGGCATTATTCACCACCCTTAATAAGTTAGACAAGCACAAATAGAAATCAATTGTCCAACCAATTAGGCTAACAATTTTGACCTTCTCAAATGTGGAATTGAAAGACAATAACGCATTCCTAGATATCACCTTTTATATATCATCATTATCTTCTTCTATCACCATTTGGGGAAAATATGAAAACAATTTAATAATCTCCACATATTGACTCCTATTTTATCTTTGATAACAATACCAAATTCTTCACACGATTGGAGGTGCTAGTTGACTCTATCAAGTAGACCCGCTAATCCACACAAGTAAATTTATTTAATAGAGGAAGAGTAAATTTATTTAATAGAGGAAGATAGTCAGTAATTTAAGTTAGTTGAATATTGTCGAGTCGGGTCAACTAACCAAGGTAGTTAAGTAGTTGTAACTAAAAGCTCAATATAAACATGATCATGGATGTAACATAAAGTGCATGTTCTGGTAGTATTGATATTGTATAAAGTGCTTGTTTTTGGCCTTCCTATTACACTTTTTCTCTTCCTTCACTCTTATATTTGTGTGACCTATATTATTGTATGACACTTGTATATCACTTGCATATTACTCTATGTAAAGGGCTACTGGTAACATTTGCATATAGACCCTTAGATTACAACATTAGCTCCATTGTCTGCAATACTTAATTTGGGAGTATAAGATAACCTATGCACACATTAATGTTCAATTAAGAAGATTTTCATGAATGGTTGGAGAGAAAAATAAACAAATATTTGAAGAATTACATATAAAGAAACTAAATAAGATGGAATAGGATCAATTTAATATAGGATAAGGATATAAATGACACAAGTATCCCATTGGTACCATTAAAGTCCCTTAGTTTGGGTTGATTGATTGGTTTGGTTAAAATATAATAAATTTTATAATAATTGTGTGCACTAGCTTTCCTATATACACAACATTTGTATATGCATTTTTTCTTATATCCAATTGCCCCCACCAAATACAAAACAACCAATCTTTGATCTCTTTAAGGAAACTAAATTAGATATGATGGAAGCTATAGATCAATACTTACAAGATGGATTCAATGGAATGGAACTTGATTCCATATATGTTCAAGAAATTACAAAAGAATGACAAGGAAAGGACCCTAGAGATATCCCAAAGAGAAATATTCAAAATGAGGTTTCATTGTACCTCTGACTCTCATAACAGTCTCACTTATTCTAATTTGGCCATTAACTTCCAGAATCCCAAAGAACAACCAAAACCAGTCAAAGAAGAAAAACATAGAGGAAGAAGAAGCAATAACAAATGATTCAAGAGCTTGGTGAAAAGTTTGTTTACACCAACACATCATATTGATTATGGATTTTCAGTAAAGTCTGCTTTCATGAAAGATTCAAAGCTAATTAGTCAAATACCAATGGTTTTGGGAACATGGTTTTGTACCCATGGATGGCATGTAATGAAGTCTTTAAAAGGCTTGGGAATACTTTATTGTAATGTGCCAAAGATGTTTATGGTGAAGGCTCCCTTGGCTGGCTTGGCCAAGTTTGGCCAAGGGACACTAATAGAATATTCTATTACTTGGTTTTTCCTTGGATTAGGATTTTCTAGGATAAAAATTGGGTTTATGTCTGTTTTTTATTACTAAATCTATCTCTCTTAGTTAATTTCTCTCAATAATTTTAATTCCCCTCTTAAACCTAACTCTAGGATATAAACATGGTCGCTATGTTACTATTGAATTCCATATAAAAAGGTTACCATCCACGAGAATAGATAAGTAACTAGGCATTGTATCAATCAGTTTACTGGGATAATTTTTATTGTACATGGTCCATGACGCTTCTACATGTAAGCTTCCTTGGGATAAAATTATGCAGGAAAGAAATGAAGAAAAAGGTAAAGCACCTAGTAAAGCACCCGAATCTACTCATTATGTTCTGGAACATTACAACATTGAAGAATTGAACAATTATTTTGAATGCTTCAATTGCTTCATGGAAAGATGCTTGGTTGCTTGATTGATGAGCAACTTGCCACATGACTTTCAAAAGATATTTCTTTGAATAATTCACTGAAAAATTTTGATGTAGCAATCTACTTTGCAGACAAGTCAAAACTCAAGCCATTAGGGCTTGGCACCATCAGGATTAGACTGCTTGGTCTTCCAAACTTTCTTCTACATCGTGTTCTCTACCTCCCAAAGTTGAGGAGAAACTTTCTATCTTTGGTCCACATCCACCAACATTGACACTCCATTCATATATTTGATGGAAAATTTGAGGTCAGAAAAGCATCAGATTCCTCACTTTTCATTAATAATATAGAAGAAGAAAGACTATTAAAGTTGCAAGGAACCTCTACTCCTACACAGAAATTTTCACACAGTTCTCATTATGATTAAGGTACACTTCCAACAAGTCTTTTATGGCATGCTAGATTTGCACATCCGAACTATGACTCAAAAATAAACTAACTTACAGTATTTATTATCTTCATCTATTAACTAAATTTACTTGTGTGGATTAGTGGGTCTACTTGACAGAGTCAACTAGTGTTCAAGAATGTAACTAGTTTCGGTCTTCATAATTGTAGTTGTACTCGTTTCAATTGTATCCCATGTAACAAAAAAAGAAGAAAATAAAAATTTATTACATTAAATCATGGGTTCCATGCTCATTATTTATGGTATTCTAGGTACAATCATGTTCTCCATGCTTCTAAGGTTTGTTAGGTCTTAGGGTTTGTTTTCATGAGTCATGAGTCAAAAGAGCAGTTCGACTTCATTTGGGACACACTCACCAACAAGTTTGATCTTTAAAGGAAGAATTCAATTTGTAGCTAGGAATAAGGAAGAAGGAAGAGTGAAGGTCTAGAAGGCAAGAAGAATCTAAGGAGGAAGCACAATATTTTTTTTGAGCTTTATCTCTCTCACATGTGTGAAATTGAGGGCCTCTGCAGGTTTCTAGGAGGATCGAAATTGCAGGCTCGAGTTGCAATAGGATGAAGTGAAATATATTCTTTTTGGAAGAAAGGAAACTTTGTTTTAACCTCATTGAACTTCGACGGAGTTGTCTTGCTCAATAAAGGTCTCAAGGAGAAGTTGATCTAGGGTTTTCTGGAGTAACATCAGGGTCAAAATTACTGGGTCGAAGCTGCAAGTCGAGTTGCAGTATCGAAGCTTGTAGAAAATATAACCAAGGGATTCAATCTGATATTTTAATGTACTAAAATAAAATAATGAATCCTTCTATAGCTTGTGAAAACAAAATACCATCGCATAATCACATAACAAGCAAGAGAAATAAATTATCAATCACACAACATAAGATGTATCGAGGGAAAGAAAATTCTCAAAACCCCGCTATCTGTATATTGCATAAATTCAATATCATGAAACAATACAACGTTATTCCTCCACTGAGAAACCCATGCACTCTCCTAACTATCTCACTCTGCTCCTGCTCGAATCTGGCTTTCAATCTAAGCAAAATCAGTCCAATATTTATCCTTTTTCCTACCACTGCTTTCCCAACCTTCCTTACTCATTCTCAGGATAATTGAATGCCTATTAATTAAGAAAATACCAATTAATGATTGTGTAATCCTTCAAGGCCTTCTAGATGACCTCATGCATGATCTGTACAATTTTCTAGTAGTACAATTGATATATCTCTTCCCTTTAACCTCTGTCTCAACTGGGTCTTCCTTAGAACTGACATGCAACAGTTATTTATAGTGAATTATCAGTTATTTGATTGATCACTACTTGTGATTTAAATCAGATTTAATTCAATGGACCTCTCACTAGCTCATCTCTCAATTAGAACTAGTTAAACTGATTTTAACTCAAATAATTGAGTTAACTAATTACAACTCACAAATAATTGTAACTGGACCCCGTTAAATCATGGAAAGTCCTCTACATGCCTCCTCCTTGACCTCTAACTCAAATTTTCTAAGCTAACTAAGTCTTCCTGACTCAGTTAACTAATACAAGTTGTCACAAGATAAAATTACAATTTTTATTCCAATTTAATTAAGGGAAAATTAAATCAGAAGCCTCATATAGTACAATTTCAGGGTGCCATTTTTGGATTCCATTTCTGGTTGCCATTTTCAATGTTTCTTGTTGCAAATTTTAGCACTCCCTCTCAATAAGAAAGGAATTCAGTTTATCTTGATCTAGTACCTTTGTAATGTTCTGCATGCAACACTTCTCTAGCATTGTTTGCTCCTGTAACTCTTGAAACTGAATAGCCTACAAAAAACTGAATCAGTGTGATGCATCTGTCATCAGAGTCTCTGACTGTTGCTAGCTATTACACCATCTACTGGAAACTTTGCATTGACGTTGACTCTGCATCTGTTCCCTTTGCACTGCCACCAACTCTGATATGTGCTCCAGTATCTGACATCCGTCACTCTGATTTATGTCTTCTTGAAATATAATTGCATCAATCCTACTGATCCTTCCTACTATTGTGTACTGTGGGCTCCTCGTAGCCACGTCCAATCCATGAGATAAGCCATCTCAATGGATCCTACCCAAATTTCTTCTCTTTGGATTATGTTTGCACGTTGCCCCACCTCTCACCTGTAGGTATGGTTGCATGTGCTCCCTCTTCGCATCTGGCTTGAAATTTCCCCCTACTAGAGGTCTCTGCTTGAGTGGATGTGTCCACTTAGTCTCCTCTTTGCTTCTCCAATTGTGGCTACTCCACAACCTTTTTAGACTACTTTTGAGGCTACAAGTTCAGAGGTAATTTGTGCTCCCTCTCAACCACCAAGTCACTAACCTCTTCTTTTCTCCTCAAATATTTGCATGCATCCTCAAACTTGAGATCATATTGGTTCTTGACTCTTACACCGATCTGTTTCACCCATCTCATGGTGATGTGTCTAAGGAAAACCTTTCCTTTTCTAAATATCACATCATAACCACGGTCTTCCTACACCGCTACAAAGACAAGATTATTCTTTAGTCCTGGAACATACAAAACATATGCCAAACTCAGAGGGGAGTTAGACTCCCTCTGAAAGGTAATTGTACCTAAGTCACTCGTTTTATACCTCTTTTCATCTCCATAATCTCTGTTATGTTGGAGGTCCTTCTCCTCCAAGTCGCTGAAGAGATATCTATTCCTCGTCATATGGAACGAGGCAACATTGTCTAGATACCACATGCATCCCATTACAGTGTTGGTCATGCATGAAATGAGAGTAAAATCATGCTCAAACTATGAAGCTATTACTTCACTCGTTGCAACTGCAAACTCCTTCTTGCTTGCCTTCTTCTGTGGAAAATTCAAGGCATAGTGCCCGTGCTCGTGACAGTGAAAACCCTTGATCTTGGACAAGTCTCTCTTTCCCTTTTTTCCTTGGGAATTCTTTCCCTTGCCTTTCTTGACTTTTCTGACCAATGAAAAATATTCTTCTTTGTATTTGTCAGAGGTTTCATCTTTGGTGCTCCACCTTATCTCTTCTATTACCAAGTTAGACGAAAAATGCTCCCAATCTGATAGCTTATCCCTCTCATTCACAAAGTCCTGGTAACTATTCCATCTCTTGGGATGGCCTAGAAGAGATTGGCTCACCAAATAATCTTAGGCTACTATCACACCAACACTTCCAAGATCATCTCGACATTGAGTGAACTTCGTCAAGTATTTTGGTATCGTCTTGCCCTCCTCCATCTTGATCTTTTTGAGCTTGTCCTTCAGCGCCAACTTCATGTGATCACTATTATTATAAAACATATTTTTCAAGGCCTTCCACATAGCATATGGAGTTTCTTTCCCATGGAGACTCGAGAAAAATGATCTCAAACTCCTTCTAACAAGATCCTTCTCATCTTTGCTACCTTCTTCTTCCATGCATCAAGAAGTTGAGCATTTGTTGTTGCGAGGTAGGGAATATCATTGTCTATGAATTCCTTTAGTTTATCGTTTTCAAGCACTGTCTCCATCCTTTCCTTCCATGCTATGTAATTCGAATTTCCCTCAAGGTGATATTCGAGTCTCAATCCATTGAAATACATCTTGATCTGTTATTGGATCCTAAAGAATAAATGAGAAAATTTGAACCTTTTCAAAAACAAACTCAATTTCTTCTCTTATACTCTGATTCCTGGTGCTCTGATACCATGTAGAAAATCTAACCAAGGGATTCAATATTATCTTGTAATGTACTAAAACAAAGTATGGAATCCTTCTACAATTTTTGGAAATAAAATACGATCATGCAATCACATAACAAGCAAGAGAAAGAAATTATCAATCGCACAACACAAGATGTATTTGGGGAAAGAAACTGCTCAAAACCTTTCTATCTATATATTGCATAAATTCAAGATCATGAAACATAACAATGTTATTCCTCCACTGAGAAACCTCTACACTCTCCTGACTATCTCACTTTGATCCTACTCGAATGTGGCTTGCAATCTAAGCAAAATCGGTCCAATATTTAACCTCTTTCCTGCCACTGCTTTCCCAACCTTCCTTACACATTCTTGGGATAATTGAGCCCCTATTAATTAGGAAAATACCAAATAATTATTGTGTAATCCTTCAAGGCCTTCCTGATGACCTCACGCATGACCTGTACAATTTTCTAATAGTACAATCAATAGATCTCTTCCCTTTAACCTCAATCTTAATTGGGTCTTCCTTAGAACTTACATACAACAGCTATTTATAGTGAATTATCAGTTATTTGATTGATCACTACTTGTTAATTAAATCATATTTAATTCACCGGACCTCTCACTAGCGCATCTCTTAGTTAGAACTAGTTAAATTGACTTTAACTCAAATAATTGAGTTAACTAATTATAACTCACAAATAACTATAGCTGGACCCCCTTAAATCATGAAAATTCCTATACATGCCTCTTCTTTGACCTCTAACTTGGATTTCCTAAGCTAACAAAGTCTTCCTGACTCAGTTAACTAATACAAGTTGCCATGAGATGAAATTACAATTTTTCTTCCAATTTAATTAAGGGAAATTAAATCATAAGCCTCATATGGTACCATTTTTGGGTGCCATTTTCTAGATTCCATTTCTGGTTTCCATTTTCAATGTTTCTTGTTGCAAATTCCAACAAAGCTGGCAAGTCAAAGTTGTAGTTTGAAGTTGGTTGGTACCAAATCAAGGAAGGACTTGTTGAAGGGTTGACTCGGTACTTGGAGGAGGACTTCGTCTAGGGTTGGGGTCTTTGTTATCTCATTTGAAGAAAATTCTATAAGAAGAGAATATTTTTTTGGGTGTCCCTTGCAAATGGTTTTGCCCTAGCTAAGAGCCTAATTTTTGTGTCCTCTGTTGCTTATGTTTTTGTTCTTGATATTTGTTTGATGAAAATATCTAACTAAAAGAACACATGAAGACTAAATAAGTTAACAAACATATATTATGGTTAAGTAAAATTGGATTGGATAAGTTGCCACTTTATATTTTCCAACATCATATCTGAGCTATGGTTAACAAGAAGGAAACTAGAAGGATCATCTTATGGACCAAAAAGAAGGGTTTGATTAGGGGGAGGAAAAAGAGATATATTGATCTAGAAGAAAGGTCTCTTCTAAAAATGAAGACTACAAGAAGATTGTCTCTTGGGGAAAGAACCTAGTTTAAGACTCATTGGTAGGCATCTTTGAACGAAGCATCAAAGGATCTTGGTACCATTCATCACTCTTGGAAGTTGTTTTTGGAGGAGTCCAAGGGAACATATTTCAAGGACATTATAGAAGTCTCTTCAAAGATCTTGAAGGCATCAAGAATTTTGGAGACATCATCATGGAAAAAGGAGAATCATGGTTATCAAGTAAATATCATATTATTACTCTATGTCTGAACCTACAGGTCATATGGGTCATTTCTACAAGGAGAGAAATAAGCTCGTTTGGGCATCAAATTTTGTAGCATGGAAGAAAAGGATTGACTTGGTACTTACTAAACATGAGGTAATGGAATATGTTATTGGGGAAATTATTGAACCTAGCAAATACAAGACTCAAGAACTAACTAATGGAAAGTAAGTGCACTAAGGATCATGGTTGAATCCATCAATGATCCTCTTGTTCCATTTGTTGTAAATTTGAAAACTTCCAAGGCTATGTATGACAAGCTATTGAACATGTATTATGTGAGTACATTAGGATAAAATAAGTATTTGCGAAATAATTTATATAAAATGAAGAAATCAAAGGATGAGGATATGGAATCCTTTCTTATGAATATCTCCCAATTAAGAGACCACTTGCAGGGCTTGGGTGAGAAAATTTCTAATTTGGAAATGACCATTTATGTATTAAATGCATTGCCGCCAGAATGGAGCATCTTTACAAAAATAATATACTCTAAGAAAGATTCAACTCCCTTTAATGCAATGTGGGCTCAATGTATTATGGAAGAATCTAGAATAAATGTATAGGATAACATTGGATCAAAAGAACAATCTCAAGCCTTTCTAGCTAGAGTCAAGAAGTTGAAGAAGGGAAAATTTGGAAAGTAGAAGAAGAAAGATATGTCCAAGGTTCAATGATTTAAGTGTAATGAGTTTGGACACTTTAGGAGGGATTTTCCAAGCCAATATAACAACAAGAGAAAGGAGATAAGTGAAGCTCATGTAATTGAGGTCATGGGAGAACCTGAGAAAAATTCGAAGAATGAAAATGTGAAGGATATTTACTATTGAAGAAGGCATTTTGTTTGTCAAGTTCCTTGTAAAGATTGGTATTTTCTTTAGGATAGTATGCATTGTTGTTTTTGTAAAGTATCATAGTAAGAAGAATGTGATTGTAGCATATTTGCAGTTTACATGGTTAAGTTGCTCTGTAGAAATCATCTAGTATTTATGAATATAAAGATAGAACATTTTTCATTTTGATTATTCAGGAATTATCTAAAATTATGTTAAATGTAGTCAAATTGCTTAAGTGGATCATCATGATCCTAGAAGAACCAACGTTTTGAAGTTTCTTGCAAGAAGCATTATGACAAGGTTGGTATACTTTCCATATAGTGTGGAAACAATATTGTTAAAAGGATGGAAAGAATGGAATGGGTTGAGTTGTCATCTCATTATGAGACATATAAATGATGGAATAAGAAGCATAGGAATGTATATTGAAAGTGACTCTTGGTTAAGGTTCATATGTACAAAATATTGTAACATGCTTAGTATACATGATGTTTAAAAGGAAGAATTTTTCTTACTCAAGGATGGGTAAAGGAAATTAAGACTTTCTATAGAATATGTAAAATAATAAACATCCATTATAATCTCTAGAAGATAAGTACTAACTTGGTAATTAGGTTCGATCCTTGGGCACTATGATGCATGAAGGAAGATTTGTATGGAGATGGACCATGAGGATGTTGATTGGATGAGAATGTCATCATGGTGAGGTAAGAATGATTATAATTATTATTAGTTATCTAGTCAACATATTATTATGCTACCTGGAAGGATGTTGCACGAATACATGATAAAAGTTGAGTCAAGTTCAATTCTATGGTTAGAATGTATGAATAATGTTGAGGGAAGTTCAATATCTTATACCTATCAACTTTGAAGTTAAGATATGCTCATATTGGGATTGAAAGGTATGAGTGTGAGAAGATGCCCTAAAGGTCAATAAGGGAGATCACTTTCATGAAGAAGCTTTGAAGTTTGGAAAGGCTCAATGTAATGCCTTCATCTATGATATCAAGATGAAATTTATGAGAAATAAATATGACCTAGATCCTGTCACAAGATTTAAGAGTGAAATTGGCTCCATGATGCCTCGAAACAAAGCAAGCTCGATGCAAGAGATGTGAAAGAAAGAGGAAGCCATGTAGCTATGGATAACAAGTAGTTGATATTGTCATGAATAAAATTTATAAGGCTTGTGATGGTGACTTCCCAAATTGAAAGGAAGTTAGGAATATCCTTTGGTTTTGAGAGGGAGAAAAGGAGTCTCCTTGAACAGGAGCGATGATCTATTTCCCGAATCAAAAGGGAATAAGGATATACTCTTTGATTAAAAGGGAGTGATGTTGAACATCACATGTGCCTTCTCTTCTTCAGGTGATGAAGAAAATAATGGTGGAGGATTGTATAAGCATTTGTGGTTTCCTTGAGGATATAAAATCCAAGAAAGGAAAGATATTGATACTCTTTGAGGATAGGATAGGTATCCAAGATAAGAATAGTCGAAGAGGACCGATATTATTTAAGGACTCGTGAATAAAGATACAAGATAAGAATAGTCCTAAAAGGACAAACCTTGTGAGCATTCAGATGAGGTATGTACCTTGTAGAGATAGTGCGGTATCACACATAAACCCTCCCAGCATAATGCTCTTGAATGAAGCATAGATTGTCTAGTTAGGCCTCAAAGATAGTTGTAACAACCCTGGGTTAAATCTCCATGTAAATAAATAAGATATGTACATTATAAAAGAAAAAAATATCAAACCAATTTCATGGAACATGTATTCATATCTGAATAAGGGGGGAAATTACATTGGGATCCACTTGTGGTTAATTATTTATTGGTTATTGAAATTGGCATTGGCAAGAGGTGAAAGGAAATAAATGGAAAATTAACTATTACAGACTAGCAAAGGACATGAAGAAAAGATGCAAAATAAATAGATGAAAATTAAATAAATTCCACTTCAGCAAATAGGGAAGAGGAAGAGGAAAAAAAGGATAAAAATAGTAAAAGAATATGCATGCAAGGAAAAATGGAGAAAAATGAAAAGAAAATAAAAGAAAAAAGGAGTTATAAAGCATTCTAGCATTCTCACAGAGAAAAGGGAGATAAAGAGGAGAGAGAACACTATAACAAGGGAGAACTACACACATCACTTGGACACAAGTAGGAGACAAGAAATGAAAAGCAAGGAGCATAAGAGGAATTCATGTGGCATCCAAGAAAAAGATTAGAAAAACAACTAGCTGGAGGATTTTTGCATGTGACAGTGTGCATGTTGATTATTTTGTTGGGTTTTGGATGCATGGTTCTTGCATTGTTATTTTTTTGTCATTGGCATGGAGATTTGCCCGGATTGGCAGCTATATACAACCTTGAATTATGTCATTTTTTGGATAGCCATGATGTAGTGGGTTCTATTTTTGGTTGAGATTTGGATTTCTAGTAGATTTTGGATCTGGTTGAGGTGGTTTCAGGAAAATCCCAAGGGTTGAGGGTGGAGATTGTTTTCTCCGGGAAGCCCTTGATGGGTGGGTGGAGACAAGAAAAACCTTTGGGTATGGTGAAGAAATTCTAAGGGATCCAAGCTTGTTTTGGTTTTTGTGATTTCTAGAACTGGTATTAGGTGAAATCACTATGGCATGAGGGTGTAGTTGGTATTCCTCTGGATTCCCTGAATTATTATGTTTGGTTTATCCAATGTAATCCCACATTCAAGCTTGGAATATGACACGGGGGTGATTGGCCGGAAAGAAAGAATCAGTTCAACCCAATCTATGGTTGGGTGGGATGTGGAAGTCCCTGACTTGGTTGGTACTATGCATATGATAATATGTGATGTTCTTTAATGAAGATCTATGAACATAATTTTTGGTTTAATGTATTGGAATTTTTACTGGTTTTTCATGGCTTCATTATTGGTTAAATATATACTACATGCATGATGTATTTATTGTTATATAAACATGTATTATTAGTGATCTTACTCATGGATGATAGGTTCTTGGGTGTTTATGTGGATGTATGTGCTAATTTGTTGTTATTGCAGCTAGCGTGAGAGGGAAGTAAGCCCCCTTGACGAATATTTGGAAAAACTAATGAACCAATGAATAAACTATGCATATAAACCTAAAGGCACTTTGATCACATTTTTTTTTGTAAAAGTGAATAACTTGTACCAAGAAAGCTTGAGCAAAATCAGAGCTTAAGAACAGAGCATGAAGACTCGGGAACCTTGTTAACAGAGTTCTGGACAGTTCTGGGTGGTTGGCCTAAAATTCCAAAACAGAGTCTGTGGTTGCACTCTCAGAATGAGGAAAACTCAACCACAACTGCATTGAGGATTGGTTTTGTGTGTTGTTGTAGGCCTATGGTCGCATCATAGGGCTTCATGTGTGCAGATGGGAGAAAATTTAAGTCAAGAAGTGGTCTCAGCTTAGGAGAAATGATCACTTGGGAAAGATACTCTGATGGAAATTTGATCATGTTCTTTGGGTGTTTCTCGTAATTTCTAAACAAGTTGAAAGTTGGGTCACAGATAGTAACTCTCGGAACGCATTTACCCTGGTAAGTAGGTTAAGTGGGTAAATGTTGAGTGGGGTGTTACAGCAATGCTAGTCATGATGATGATGGTTATAGTTGGCTTATCAATTTAACTCTTATTATAAGAACTGTCTAATTTGATAATGATGGTGTATTGGTTGTACAATTATGAATACCTCCCTAGTTAAGAGGGAGTGTTGAATAATGTGACTAGTTTCGGTCTTCATTATTGTTGTTGTACTCATTTCAATATGTATCATATGTAATGAACAAAAGAAGAAAAGAAAATTTTATTATTTTAAAGAATGGGTTTCATGCTTATATTGATGGTATTCTATGTAAAAGCATGTTCTTCGTGCTTATAAGGTTTGTCAAGTTTTAGGATTTATTGTCACGAGTCAAAGGAGTCAACATCATTCTTAGAAGACCCTTACAAGAAAATTCTAATTGGAAAAAGAATTATTTTTTAGTCTAGAAAGTCCTAGAAACTCCAAAATTACAAGTCAGCCTTAAGGAGGGAATTTCACCCCTTGGGAAGGCTATATAAAGGAGCAGTTTGAGGAAAAAATTGTTAGCCTAATTGGTTGGACAATTGATTTCTCTTTGTGCTTGTTTGACTTATTAAGTGGCGACTTATTAAGGGTGGTGGATAATTTCAGTACCTTTAGGAAGGTTCCAATATCATTAAACTTAACATTTATTGCCTTGATTTTGAACATTGATAATCCTAGAACATTTGGCGACTTTGAACCCAACTTCCTCTATAACTGCATTTATAAGATCATTTCAAAGGTGTTGGTAGTCAAATTGAAGAAGTTCATGTTTGATATGATTTCCTTGAAATAATTTGTCTTTCCGGAAGGGAGATAGATCCATGAAGCTATTGTATTTTCATAAGAAGTTGTTCACTCTATTAGATCAAAAAATATGCTTGGCACGGTGTTAAGACTATATATTTCCAAGGAGAATGATAGGTCTAGTTAGTTTTACTTAAGGCTTATATTAAGACAAATTGGTTTCAAATAATTTGGAAGTTGTCAATTGGATATTGGGTTTCATTTCCACTATTCCTTTTGTTATACTTATTAATGGACACACCTCATCAACTTTCACTCTAATAGGAGGACTAAGGAAAGGATTTATGCTTGTCTTTCTATTTATTCTTGATAGTGGCAGAGGGGCTTAGCATGGCCATTCTAGAAGCCAAAAGAAAGAAAGTTATTAAAAGATTAGAATTGGTGGGAAAGAACAATGTACTCATCATTTATTCATTGACAGTGTATTACTTTTCACTAATTGTTCTCTAGTTGAAGGGAAAAAAATATTCTCTAGTTGAAGGGAAGAAGTTACAGGAGATTCTTAATTTGTATTGCAAGGTTATGGGAATGGAAATTAATGTGCATACATCTATAAATAGTTCTAATAATATAATTGAAGAGATAAAAGTTTTTTTTTTTTTTTAAGAAATTTATTCTAGTAAATCAAATTCAATTTATATGCTTGCCTCAAATACTTTAGCTTTATTCAAAAACAAAATTGTGATAACAAATATGGTTTCCATTGGCTTATTAGAATCTTAAGAATAAAATGTCTAAACTCAGGTTTGTTTTTTCAGAGGAAAAAAACATTGAGTTTATATAGTGTACCAGTACAGCTTCAATACATTTTCTGGAATTACATTCAGAATTTTCACAATGATTCCTTTTTGTTTCAAAAAAATATGTCAGAGACATAATATGCAATATCTACTAACAGGAGCCTAGTGCCTCATCAGTATGAATACCTGCAGCTATGTGCATTGTTACATCATCATAGATCTTCAGCATGTAAACAAAAACGTTAACTACTATATACCCAAATATATAATCGCCATCCTCTACAAAGAAGACTTGCAGTGTGATCAAAAATTCAGATAACAAAAGTCCATATGCCCATAAACCCGATCCTCCATAGACCCGTATGCTAATCCTCCTGTCCTGTGAGTTTCCAGCGCATAAGGAGTATTCGTAGTCAAAAAAATCTTACCTTGCCCTTGGCCCCAATCCCCCAATCCCAGTGGCATCTGTAAGTATTATGGACAATCCCGCAATCCCAGTGGCATCTGTAAGTATTATGGACAAACTTGAGCATACGCTTATGGGAGGTGTTGTGAGGTTTAGCGTTTCTTTCAGGTGTTGAAAAGCTATTTCCAGGTGGGCTAGATGGAACAGCTGCCAAAAAAATGAGAATACCTAGTAGTGGTGGCCACGGCTCTTCCCATCTTCAAATTCAACACTATCTGTGATAGCTTTTCAATATCTGAAAAAGTCCAGCGGCTGTTGAGAGGAAAAGAAGCCCACCTCACATCAACGTATCTCAAGTTTGTCCATAATGCACAAATAAATAATTGATTTTTTCAATAGTAATTATGTATGTGGAAAGTACCGATGACTTTACCATTGGCATTGTGCGGGAATAATAATTGAATATTCTCTCCCTTTCAGTTTTAGAAAAGTTAATCACAATATTTTTCACAATAAAATAAAGTTGATTTTTTTATTTATTTACGAAAATAAACTACATTATAAAATATTTTAAAAATTAAATTTTATAAAATATGTTTTTTTAATTTTAATATTTAGTTAATTAATATATGCTGATTTATCATACAATCGATCATATTATTTTTAATTGTTTATTATTTGTGTTATTAGACGTGTATTTTGGAAAAAAAAAATCTATATATTTAATTTAACTATTAGTAAATATCAAGTAAATAGTAAGGATTTACATCTTTGAAAATATCTTATAAATGTCTTTATAGAGGAAGTTGGTTTATCAACATTCAAAATCAAAGTTTAATGATATTGGAGCCTTCCTAAAGATACCCGAATTATTCACCACCCTTAATAAGTCACCACTTAATAAGTCAAACAAGCACAAATAGAAATCAATTGTCGAGCCAATTAGGCTAACAATTTCGTCCTTCTCAAATGTGGAATTGAAAGACAATAACTCATTCCTAGATATCACCTTTTATATATCATTATTATCCTCTTCTATCACCATTTGGGGAAAATATGAAACCAATTTAATAATCTCCACATATTGAATCTTATTGGCTCTTTGATAACAATACCAAATGATTCACACTATTGGAGGTGCTAGTTGACTCTATCAAGTAGACCCACTAACCACACAAGTAAAATTATTCAATAGAGGAAGATAGTCAATAATGTAAGTTAGTTGATTATTGTTGAGTCGGGTCGACTAACCAAGGTAGTTAAGTAGTTGTAACTAAAAGCTCAATATAAATATGATCATGGATGTAACATAAAGTGGATGTTGTGGTAGTATTGATATCCTATAAAGTGCTTATTTTTTATCTTCCTATTACATTTGTTATCTTCCTTCTCTCTTATATATGTGTGATATATATTATTGTATGACACTTGTATATTACTTGCATATTACTCTATGTAAAGGACTACGGGTAACATTTGCATATAGACCCTTAGATTACAACATTAGCTCCATTGTCTGCAATACTGAATTTTGGGATTATAAGATAACATATGCACACATGAATGTTCAATTCAGAGGATTTTCTTGAATGGTTGGAGAGAAAAATAAACAAATATTTGAAGAATTACACATAAAGAAACCAACTAAGATGGAATAGGGTCAATTTAATATAGGAGAAGGATACAAATGACACAAGTGTCCCATTGGTAACATTAAAGGCCCTTAATTTCAATTGGTTGATTGGTTTGGTTAAAATATAATAATTTTATAATAATTATGTACACTAGCTTTCCTATATACACAACATTTGTATATGCATTGTTTTCTTATATCCAATTTCCCCCAGCATATACAAAACAACCAGTCTTTGATCTCTTTAAGGAAACTAAAGTAGATATGATGGAAGTTATAGATCAAGACTTACAAGATAGATTCAATGGAATGGAACTTGATTTCATATATGTTCAAGCAATTACAACATAATGATAAGGAAAGGACCCTAGAGATATCCCAAAGAGAAATATTCAAAATGAGGCTTCAGTACCTCTGACTCTCTAGGTAACATTCCCACTTATTCTAATTTGGCCATTAACTTCCAAAATCCCAAAGAACAACCAAAACCAGCCAAAGAAGAAAAACATAGAGGAAGAATAAGCAATAACAATTGATTCAAGAGCTTGGTGAAAATTTTGTTTACACCGACGTATCATATTGATGATGGATGTTAGGTAAATCCTGCTTTCATGAAAGATTCAAAGCTACTTAGTCAAATACTAGTGGTTTTCGGAACATGGTTTTGTACCCATGGATGGCATGTAATGAAGTCTTTAAAAGGCTTGGGAATACTTTATTGTAATGTGCCAGAGATTTTGATGGTGAAGGCTCCCTTCGTTGGCTTAGCCAAGTTTGGCCAAGCGACACTAATAGAATATTCTATTATTTGGTTTTTCCTTGGATTGGGGTTTTCCAGGATAAACATTGGGTTTATGCCTATTTTTTTTTTGCTAAATCTATCTGTCTTAGTTAATTTCTCTCGATAATTTTGATTCCCCTCTTAAACGTAACTCGAGGATATAAACATGGTCACTATGTTACTATTGAAATCCATATAAAAAAGTTACCATCCACGAGATAGATAAGTAACTAGGCTTTGTATCTATAAGTTTATTAGGATACTTTTTATTGTACATGGTCCATGATGATTCCACATGTAAGTTGCCTTGGGATAGAATTAAGCAAGAAAGAATTGAATAAAAAGCTAAAGCAGCTAGTAAATCACTTGAATCCACCCATTATATTCTGGAACATTGAAACGTTGGAGTAATTGAAGAATTATTTTGAATGCTTCAATTGCTTCATGGAAAGATGTTTGGTTGCTTGATTGAGGAGAAAATTTCCACATGAATTTCAAAAGAGATTTCTTTGAATAATTCATTGGCAATGTTGATGTAGCAATCTACTTTGCAGACAAGTCAAAACTCAAGCCATTAGGGCTTAGCACCATCAAGATCAGACTCCTTGATCTTCCAGAATTTCTTCTACATGGTGTTCTCTACCTCCCAAATTTAAGGATAAACTTGCTATTGGTCCACATCCACCAACATTGCCACTCCATTCACATATTTTATGGAAAGGTTGAGTTCACAAAAGCATCAGATCACTCACTTGTCATGACTTGGATAGAAGAAGAAAGAATATTTAAGGTGCAAGGAACCTCTGCTCCTACACAGAAATTTTCACACAGTTCTCATTATGATTATCTTAACTTACAACTAACTTACATTATTGATTATCTTCCATGCTCATTATTTATGGTATTCTAGGTAAAATCATGTTCTTCATGCTTCTAAGGTTTATTAGGTCTTAGGATTTGTTCTCATGAGTCATGAGTCAAAGGAGCAGTTTGACCTCATTCGGGACACACTCACCAACAAGTTCGATATTTAAAGGAAGAATTCGATTTTTAGTTGGGAAGAAGGAAGAACGAAGAGTGAAGGTCTAAAAGGAAAGAAGAATCCAAGGAGGAAGCAATATCTTTGATTTTTGGCTCTATCTCTCTCACACGTGTGAAATCGAGGGTCTCTGTATATTTCTGGAAGGATTGAAATTGCAGCCTTGAGTTGCAATAGGATGAAGTGCAATATATTCTTGTTGGAAGAAAGGAAACTTTTTTTTAACCTTATTGAACTTGGACGGAGTTGTCTTGCTCAAGAAAGGTCTCAAGGAGAAGTTGAGTTAGGGTTTTCTAGAGCAACATCAGGGTCAAAATTACTAGGTCGAAGCAGCAAGTCGAGTTGCAGTATTGAAACTTGTAGAAAATATAACCAAGGGATTCAATCTGATCTTGTAATGTACTAAAACAAAATATTGAATCTTTTTATAATTTGCAGAAACAAAATATAATCGCACAATCACATAACAAGCAAGAGAAAGAAATTATCAATCGCACAACACAATATGTATCTAGGGAAAGAAAATGCTCAAAACCCCGATATATGTATATTTCACAAAGTCACAATCATGAAACAATACAATGTTATTCCTCCACTGAGAAACCCATGCACTCTTCTGACTGTCTCACTCTGATCCTACTCGAATCTGGCTTTCAATCTAAGAAAAATGGGTTCAATATTTATCCTTTTTCCTGCCATTGCTTTCCCATCATTCCTTATGCATTCTTGGGATAACTGAGCCCCTATTAATTAGGAAAATAAAAATTTATTATTTTTCAATCCTTCAAGGCCTTCTCGATGACATCATGCATGACCTGTACAATTTTCTAATAGTACAACTGACAGATCTCTCCCCTTTAACCTTAGTCTCAACTGGGTATTCCTTAGAACTAACATGAAACAACTATTTATAGTGAATTATAAATTATCTGATTGATCACTACTTGTGAATTAAATCATATTTAATTCATTGGACCTCTCACTAGCTCAACTTTGAGTTAGAACTAGTTAAACTAATTTTAACTCAAATAATTGAGTTAACTAATTACAACTCACAAATAATTGTAACTGGACCCCCTTAAAACATGGAAAGTCCTCTACATGCCTCCTCTTTGACCTCTAACTCGAATTTCCTAAGCTAACTAAGTCTTCCTCACTCAATTAACTAATCAGAAGCCTCATATGGTACAATTTCTGGGTGCCATTTTCTGGATTCCATTTCTGGTTGCTATTCTCAATGTTCCTTGTTGAAAATTTAAACACTCCCTCTCAATAAGAAAGGATTCAATCTATCATGATCTAGTACCTTTGGAATGTTCTACATGCAACACTTCTCCGGTGTTTTTTGCTCCTGCAATTATTGAAACTGAATAGCCTCCAAAAAGCTAAATCAACATGACGCATCTGTCATTAGAGTCTCTGACTATTGCTAGCTACTGCACTACCTACTAGAAACTTTGCAATGTTGTTGACTTTGCATCTGTACCCTCTGCACTGCTGCAAACTCTGATCTGTGCTCTAGTATCAGACATTTGTCACTCTGATTTATGTCTTCCTAACATCTGACTACATCAATCCTACTAATCCTTCCTACTATTGTGTACTGTGGGCTCCTTGTAGCCATGTCTGATCCATGAGACAAGCCATATCAATGGATCCTACCCAAATTTCTTCTCTTGGGATTATGTTTGCACATCACCCCACCTCTCACCTGTAGGTATGGCTGCATGTGCTCCCTCTGCCTATATGGCTCGAAATTTCCCCCTACTAGAGGTCTTTGCTTGAGTGGATGCCTCCACTTAGTCTCCTCTTTGCTTCTCCAGTTGTGGCTGCTCCACAACCTTTTGAGACTGCTTCTGAGGCTGCAAGTTGAGAGGTAATTTGTGCTCCCTCTGCCTATATGGCTCGAAATTTCCCCCTACTAGAGGTCTTTGCTTGAGTGGATGCCTCCACTTAGTCTCCTCTTTGCTTCTCCAGTTGTGGCTGCTCCACAACCTTTTGAGACTGCTTCTGAGGCTGCAAGTTGAGAGGTAATTTGTGCTCCCTCTCAACCACAAAGTCACTAACCTCTGCTTTTATCCTAAAATATTTTCATGCATCCTCAACCTCGAGAACGTACTAGTTCTTGACTCTTACACCGATTTTTTTCACCCGTCTCATGGCAATATGTCTAAGGAAAACCTTTCCTTTTTTAAATATGACATCATAATGAAGGTCTTACAATACTGCTACGGAGACAAGATTCTTCTTTAGTCCTAGAACATACAAAACATCTGCCAGTCTCAGAGGGGAGCCAGGCTCCCTCTGAAAGGTAATTGTACCTATGTTGGCCACGCTATACCTCCCGTCATTAAAAACACTATGATATACTGGAGGTCCTTCTCCTCCAAGTCACTAAAGAGATCTCTATTCCCCGTCATATGGAACAAGGCATCATTTTATAGATACCACATGCATCCCATTACAGTGTTGGCAATGCATGAATTGAGAGTAAAATCAAGCTCAAACTGTGAAGCTAGCACTTCACTCGCTGAAACTATAGGCTTATTCTTGCTTGCCTTCTTCTATGGACAATTCGAGGCATAGTGCCCGTGCTCGTGGTAGTGAAAGCACTTGATCTTGGACAAGTATATCTTGCCTTCTTCACCTTGGGACTTATTTCCCTTGGCTTTCTTGCCTTTTCCGACCAATGCAAGATCTTCTTCTTTGTCTTTGTCAGAGGTCCTATCTCTGGTGCTCCGCCTTATCTCTTCTATTACCAAGTTAGATGAAAAATTCTCCCAGTCTGGTAGCTTCTCCCTCCCATTCAAAAAGTCCTAATAACTATGCCAGCTCTTGGGAATTCCTAGAAGCGATAGGCTCACAAAATCGTCCTAGGATATTTTCCCACCAACACTTCCAAGATCATCTCGACATTGGGTGAACTTCGTCAAGTATTTTGGTATAGTCTCGCCCTCCTCCATCTTGATCTTTCTGCGCTTGTCCTTCAGTTCCAAATTCCTGTTATCACTGTTATTCAGAAATAGATCTATCAAGGCCTTCCACATAGAATATGGAGTTTCCTTCCCATGGAGACTCGAGACAATATGATCTCAAACTCCTTCTAACAAGATCCTTCTCGCCTTTTCTACCTTCTTCTTCCATGCATCAAGACTTTTAGCATCTTTTATTGCGGGCTAGGGAATATCAATGTCTATGAATTACTTCAGTCTATTGTCCTCAAGCACTGTCTCCATCCTGTCCTTCCATGCTATGTAATTCTAATTTCACTCAAGGGCATATTCGAGTCTCAAGCCATTGAAATACATCTTGATTTGTTGTTGGATCCTGAAGAATAAATCTAAAAATTTGAACATGTTCAAAAACAAACTCAATTTCTTCTTTTCTATTTGATTCCTAGCACTCTGATACCATGTAGAAAATATAACCAAGGGACTCAATATGATCTTGTAATGTACTAAAACAAAATATTGAATCCTTCTACAATTTGTGGAAACAAAATACGATCGTATAATCACATAACAAGAAAGAGAAAGAAATTATTGATCGCACAACACAAGATGTATTTGGGAAAGAAACTAATCGAAGCCCTGCTATCTGTATATTGCATAAATTCAAAATCATGAAACAATACAATGGTATTCCTCCACTGAGAAAACTCTACACTCTCTTGACTATCTCACTCTAATCCTACTCGAATATAGCATGCAATCTAAGAAAAATCGGTCCAATATTTAACCTTTTTCCTGCCACTTCTTTTCCAACCTTCCTTACGCATTCTTGGGATAATTAAGCCCCTATTAATTAGGAAAATTCCAATTAATTATTATGCAATCCTTCAAGGCCTTCCCGATGGCCTCATGCATGACATGTACAATTTTCTAATAGTACAACTGATAGATCTCTTCCCTTAACCTCAGTCTCAACTAGGTCTTCCTTATAAATGACATCCAAAAGTTATTTATATTGAATTATCACTTAGTTGATTGATCACTACTTGTGAATTAAATCATATTTAATTCACTAGACCTCTCACTAGCTCATCTCTGAGTTAGAACTAGTTAAACTTATTTTAACTCAAATAATTGCGTTAACTAATTACAACTTACAAATAACTATAACTAGACCCCCTTGAATCATGGAAAGTCCTCTACATGCCTCCTCTTTTACCTCTAACTCAAATTTCCTAAGCTAACTAAGACTTCTTCACTCAGTTAACAAATACAAGCTGTCATGAGATGAAATTACAATTTTTCTTCCAATTTAATTAAGGGAAATTAAATCAAAAGCCTCATTTGGTGCCATTTTTGGGTGCCATTTTTTGGATTCCATTTCTGGTTGCCATTTTCAATGTTTCTTGTTGCAAATTTCAACAAAGCTAGCAAGTCAAAGTTGTAGTTTGAAGTTGGTTGGTACAGAATCAAGGAAGGACTTGTTGAAGGGCTGACTTCATACTTGGAGGAGGACTTGGTCTAGGTTTTGGGTCTTTTTTAGCTCATTTTAAGAAAATTCTATAAGAAGATAAAAAATTTTAGGTGTCCCCTTGGAAGGGGTTTTCCCTGGCCAAGAGCCTAATTTTTGTGTCCTATGTTGCTAATTTTTTTTTTCTTGATATTTTTTTGATGAAAACATCTAAATAAAAGAACACAAGAAGACTAAATAAGTTCACAAACATATATTAAGGTTAATTAAAATTTGAATTAATAAGTTTCCACTTTGCATTTTCCAACATGGTATCTGAGCTAAGGTTAACAAGAAGGAAACTGGAAGGATCATCTTGTGGAAAAAAAAGAATGGTTTCATAAGGGGAAGGAAAAAAATCTATCTATCTAGAAGAAAGGTCTCTTCTGAAAATGAAGACTACAAGAAGATTGTCTCTTGGTAAAAGGACCTAGTTTAAGACTCATTGATAGACCTCTTTGAAGGAAGCATCAAAGGATCTTAACACTGTTCATCACTCTTTTAAGTTGTTGTTGGAGGAATCCAAGGGAAAATCTTTCAAGGACATTATAGAAGTCTCTTCAAAGATCTTGAAGGCATCAAGAATGTTGGAGACATCATCATGGAAAAAGGAGAATCATAGTTATCAAGTAAGTATCATATTATTACTCCATGTATGAATCTACACGTCATATGGGTTATTTCTGAAAGGAGAGCAATAAGCTCGTTTGGGCATCAAATTTCGTAGCATGGAAGAAAAGGATTGACTTGGTACTTACTGAGCATGAGGTAATGGAATATGTTACTGGGGAAATTATTGAACTTAGCAAAGAAAAGACTCAAGAACTAACTAAGGGAAATTAAGTGTGCAAAGGATCATGGTCGAATCCAGCAATGATCCTCTTGTTCCATTTGATGCAAATTTGAAAACTTCCAAGGCTATGTATGACAAGCTATTGAACATGTACTATGTGAGTACATCAAGACAAAAGATGTAATTGTGGAATAAGCTATATAAAATGAAGAAATAAAAGGATGAGGATATGGAATCCTTTCTTATGATTATCTCTCAATTAAGAGACCACTTACAGGGCTTGGGAGAGACAATTTCTAATTTGGAAATGACCATTTATGTATTAAATGCATTTCCACTAGAATGGAGCATCTTTACAACAAGAATATACTCCAGGAAAGATTCAAATATCTTTAATGCATTGTGGGCCCAATGCATTCTAGAAGAATCTAAAATCAAGGTATAGGATGACATTGGATCATATGAACAATCTCAATACTTTCTAGCTAGAGTCAGGAGGTTGGAGAAGGGAAAGTTTGGAAAGTACAAGAAGAAAGACATTTCCAAGGTTCAATGATTTAAGTGCAATGAGTTTGGACACTTTGATAGGGATTGTCCAAGCCAATAGAAAGGAGATAAGTGAAGCTCATGTAGTTGAGGTCATGGGAGAACATGAGAAAAAGTCGAAGAATGAATATGTGAAGGATCTTTACTATTAAAGAAGGCATTTTTTTTTTGTCAAGTTCCTTATAAATATTGGTATTTTCTTTAGGTAGATGAATTGTTTTTTTGTAAAGTATCATAGGAAGAAGAATGTGATTGTAGCATATCTACAGTTTACATGGTTAAGTTTCTTTGTAGAAATCATCTATTCTTTATGAAAAGAAAGATAGATCATTTTGCATATTGATCATCCAGGCATTATCTAACATTATGTTAAAGGTAGTCATCTTGCTTAAGTAGATCATCATGATCCTGGAAGAACCAACTTTTTTAAGTTTCTTGGAAGAAGCATTATAACAAGGTTAGTATACTTTCCATATAGTATGGAAACTATATTGTTAAAAGGATGGAAATAATAGAATGGGTTGGGTTTTCATCTCATTATGAGACATATAAATAAATCATGGAATAATAAGCATAGTAATGTATATTGAAAGTGACTCTTGGTTAAGGTTCATATGTACAGAATATTGTAACAAGGCTTCGTATACATGATGTTTAAAAGGAATAATTTGGCTTACTCAAGGATGGGTAAAGTAAATTAAGACTTTCTATAGAATATGTAAAATAATAAACATCGATTATAATCTCTGGAAGATAAGTACTAACTTGGTAATTATGCCTTACCTTAGAGATAATGTTGCTCTTACCTTTAAACAAGATGCTCGGTGATGACCTTTCCTTTTGTATCGAAGAAGCTCTTCAATGCTAAGAAGAAACTTTCAACCACAAACATGCAAAGAATCAAAAGAATCTGCAGTATAATGATAATCCAACTACCAGCTTAACTTAATGATCAAGGAGATTAAGAAATGTAATTTCTTTGATGAATTTGGAAAACAACACAATGAGAAAAAGTATCCAAATGTATTATTCAAGAATAAAAGAGAAATCTTAAAACCAAGCCTTGATGTCGTATAGGTTCCTCCCGTATGCCTCCCAATCTTCCTCCTTGGTTTAACAAGCTTTCCACTCTAAAAATTATCAGCATAATATTACCATAAGTGAACTCCCCTAACCCTAAAGTCTCAGCTCAATTTATAGGAGAGACTGAGGAGGTTTCAGATCCACCAAAGAGGGGTGAGATCCATAAATGAGGGGATTATGGTTCCTTGATCCAAGGGGATAGGCTCCATGATTAGAGGGATTTAGCTCGAACTAATTATGACTCAAAGGCTTCTAGTTGGAAAATATGCACCCAACTATGCTTCTAGAAGTTACTTTCACCATTTACCTTATTTTAAGTAGGGTGCGCAAGTTTTAATGGAAAACAGAGTGCAAAGTTTTGCAAGGAGGCTTAGTAATATCCACGAATGCACAGGAAATGACCGCGAAAGGTGCACAAGCCATATTTAAGAGTTCTTAAGAGTTATTTTTCCCAAATTTCATAACTTGGTCAAGGAATATAAATTTTTAACTACTAATGAAGCATGAGTATGGATGGTGATAGATCCATTTTGACTATCAAATGTCATGGTGACAAAATGACGTATAACAGATTGCCCCCTAAAGTGCGAAGTCTGAGAAAATATTTCAAAAGAGTGAAGTTATTTATCATACCAAGGATTGGATTGGAGACATCAGTCAAAAACCTGTAACAAACATTCAATGTAAATATATAATCATCACTGAGGTAGGGATTCCCATACTCAAAGCAAAACTAACTCTATGTGTTGGTACAGAAATGACCTAGAATTACATCAATAGTAGACACGGTATGGATGCAACCATCTGTCATGAATTGGTCTACTCAAACATGAACACATAATTCCTCGCAACCTGGATAGATGAAACTAGATTCAGGGTCTTGATATCTGTCTCTCAAACTAGTACGAATCTAACCATGTGATTGAATGTGTCAAAGTCAAACATGGTAGAAACCACTTGACTACCAGTCAATAATGAAAAAACATTAACAAGTGTGAGAGAAACCACCAATAATGACAATGGCTCTCAAAGTACCTCAGTAAAATCTATGAAATGTGAATGAATTATCTGCATTCGAACACTCATAGAGTCATTCGATCGAAGTCCAATGATGAAAATATATCATCGAAGGCGAGAAAGCTTTGAAGGCGAGAAAGCTGTCATTAAGGCATGAAGGTTTCAGAGTCACTGGTCGGTGTGGTAAAAGTAGTTTTGATTTGATCACTTGAGAGTAACAACACCTGGTTGTAACCCGAGAACCCATCTAAGAGTGATATCCTTTTTGACCCAACTACCCTCTGAAGTATATGATCCATCTTGGGAAATGGGTAGTTGTCTTTTAGGGATGCTCTGTTTAAGTTTCTGAAGTCGATACAGAGTCTGATCTCCCCTATCTTTTTCCTAACAGAAACTAAGTTTGATACCCATTCTGAAAATCTAATTGGTACTATAATACCATCATCATGCATATTTTCAATTTCGGCTCTAACTAAAGGTAATAAAAGTGGGTTTATTCTCCTTAGTTTTTGTTTGAAGGGCTTTTGATTTTCCTTCAGGGGAATCTTGTGCTGAATGATGCTGGTATCGTAAGACTTCAGATCTGTGTATGCCCAGGCAAAAACATCTTTAAACTCCTTAAACAGATCAATGTATCGAGATTTTATGTGAGTTGGAAGAGTGTTGGACAATTTAATCATCTTGGGTTCTGTTAGGGAGCCTATGTTGTGTTCTTCTACGTTTGTTTCTACAGGCTCCATTTTTGGTTCTTTGGCTACATCATTAAAGTCGAAAAGGTGTTCCAAAGGTGAGAGACCTCTTGGAATTGAACCGTTTTTACATTCTAAAACTTCCAGGTCTTTTTGGTCCACATTGTCAATTAACTCTCCTTCAAACGGATTCTCATAATGATTTATATCAGCAGAGTGTGTTATTTCAGCTACTAGGATTTCTTCGATATATGGACAGTTTTCATTATGGCTAGATTCTGATGTTGGTATGGTGAAATCGTTTTCTGACTTTAAGAAATCGTCTATGTGTTGGTCAGAATCAAACACTTGCCAGTGATCTTCTTTATCAGGCACTGCAGGCCTATGTTTTACCTTTACGCTAAGTTGTTCATTTATCTCAGGTATTTGACAGTTACTGGCATTGAAATCGAGTTCATTTTCTAAATGATTAAACGCTCTAGGAATGAAAACAAGTTCGTATTTTTCAAAGGTTTTCAATAAATCGAGGGCAGTGTTCTGATATTCCCTAAGTCTTGGATTTTTAGCTGAGTATTCTCCTTTGATTTGTCTTATGATAAGTTCAGAATCTCCTAAGATTGATATCCTCTGGGCTTCTAATTGTTTAAGCAGTTGTAAGCCTAGGAGAAGTGCTTCATACTCAGCAATATTGTTAGTGCATGGGAAATCCAATTTGTATGAAAAACTCTGTTTTGTATTTTGAATCCACACACCTGCTCCTGCACTTGTTTTATTACAAGATCCATCAAAGTTTAGGGTCCAAAGTATGTCATTCCTATTTTCATTTTCTTGTTGCTGTTGATTGGTAATGTTTTGAATTTGATTGAAGGGAAGATTTGATTGTTCAAGTGAACTGATTGGGTCCATGTTTTCCTTATCTGGCTGAGTGATTTCATCTTCGTTACATAAGATAAAGGAATCTAAACTTGATTGAATAGAATAGATTGGAGAGTTGTTTGGTTTGTCTATGTTGCTCACCATGTATTTCATGTGGGATTCCCTGTATAGTCTTCTGTTTTGGTTAAAAACGGGAAAGGTGGCATAAGACATGTCCATTTGAAGGCTTCCCTGAAGTTTGGCTCCCCAATATTTGGATAAGAGCATGCCGTACTTAGGGGGAATGTCAGCTACAACTATGTCCATGACTAAACTCTTAGCAGGTATTTAGGCTAAGTTAACACACAGATCTTTGATTAAACCCAAACACTTGACTCTGCTTGAGTCAAAGGAATACAAGTCTTTGTATGGCTTAGTAATTTCTAAGCCTAAGCTTTCCATCACTACTTTGGGCATTAGATTGTGTGAAGCTCCTGAGTCTAACATAGCATTGTGTAAAATTTTCTCATGTATGTTCAAGCTAATATAGAAGGGAGGGACAACCCCTTCTTGGTATTTTCCTCCAACTTCTGGACCAAACAACAACTCTGGTTTGTCATCTGTCAAGTTTAAGGTGTCAGTATCGTTTCCTAAGTTCAAAGCTTTCAAAACTTGGTTTTTGTACACCTCTTGGGTTACTAGTTCAGCTAGGGGGATGGTAATTTTTATCTTAGCAATCTCTCCCTCAAGACTGAAAGGAATAATTGACTTGTTTGTATTTACATATGTTTCTTCAATTGAATTCTTTTGAGCAACTTTGATTTGTTGAACCTTGTTTGGATTGGTAATTGGGACAATTTTATTAGAACCACTAGCTGAAGTGCTAGGGGTACTCTGTTCAACCTTTGGCTGGACACCTTTATCTTTGTTTAAGTCTGGTTTCTTAGCCAAAATGTTGGTTTTCTCTGCTGTCTTTTTGGGCTGGTTTTCTGCGTTTTTCTTGACAGCAGTGCTAGTGTTCTTATCCTTTGAATTATCTATGTTTCCCTTGCTCCTAATATCATACTGTTTGTGTACCTCCATGATTGCATTTTCAAAACCCAATCTATAGTCATTAGAATCTTCATAGGTATTTGTATTTTGATCATAAGAGAAGAAATCTTGTTCTTCCTCAGTGAGGAAAACATCATCCCCACTATCTGATCCAATCAAGTTTACATGAGATTCTTCCAACCTTTCCAACTCCCTATCTTCTTCATATTGATCTACATAGTTCTGTTGAAAGGGAGGTCTAATCTGTTGGTCACTTTCTTTTTTCTTATCTTGATTGTTGTCCCTTCTATAATTCTGATTTCTATTTCTATTTTGGGAGTTGTTCTGATTGTCTCTTGGCTGTGTTCTCTCAAGTATGCTCATCCTTTTCATGATCTCTTCCAACATCTGTTCTGTCTTTGAGCTAGATGTGGAGGGTGTAGTGTCATCTTTATAAGTTACCCTCTTCTTTGATCTCAACCTATTTCTTTTCTCAATTATGTTTGCTTCTACGCTCACAGCTCCTTTCTGCATGTCTTCTAAGGTTAAGTAGTCCCTCTCCCTTAACTGATACATCATGTCCACATCAAGGCCTTCGGGATATCTTACTAAGGCCATGCCTTGAGGAGGCTTCATGTGAGGTGGAAGAGCATTATAAACGCTATTGAACCTAGTGGAGTAGTCAGGAACACTCTCTCCTTGATTTCTCTTGAGGCTGCTATATTCTGCTAGTATTTGGAGAGGATTTTTTTTGAGTTCCCATTTGTTGACGAATGTTTGATGCAAGGCGGGGAGATCATTTATGATGTTAGGAGGTAAGTTTTTAAACCATTTCTTTACATATCCTCCTAAACTTTGAGCAAAGATCCTCATTTTCACAGTTTCTTCCTCTATCTCCATGTAATCAAATGCATCTCCCATCCTATCTACATGTTGTTGAGCTGTTGTAGACTCTTTTCCAGTGAAGTGAGGGATTTTAGATTGGTAATAATTTGGTAAGGGAGGTAGAGGTTGTGGTAACACTAATGGGGCATACCATGTTGCCATGGATGGAAATAAGGGTGGATTTATAGTAGTGAAAGTGGGCTGAACAGGAGTGTTTTGCACAGTGGTAGTATGAATTGGAGTGGAAGAAAAACTTGGGCCAGCAAACTGATTTTGAGCAGACTTGTTATGAAAAAGGCTAAAGTGATAAAGAAGCTGGGAATCGGGAGGAGTGGAAGGTGAGGCTTCTCTACTGAAGCTTTGTTGCAAATCTGCAATATCAAGGTCAGTTTGGTTTAAGTCACCTTGAGATCTGGTTCTAAAGATGTTCTTTGTATGATGTAAATCAAAGTGTGAATCCTCTAAGACCACAAGGTTTTTAGGGACATAATTTGTTCTTAAGAGGCTCCTATTAGCAGCTGAATTTCGAGAGTTAGAAGTCTGCCACAAAATTCTCTCAGGATTGTCAACGATTAAAGGAGGATTTGGGTTTGGATGGGATCTAGTGTTGATCCTATGTGAAGCTAGACTGCTTTTGAAAAATGAGAGAGGTGGGGGTTTTAGGACTGTTTTTTGGAAGCTTCACCTCTCAGGATGTTTTGTCTAAAATGGGACTAGGTTTCTAAACTTTCTTCAAGGCTGGTTAACATAGTCTTAAAGAGATTTGGGAACCTAGATGAGTAATAGGCCTACTGGGGCTAGCGGAGTCGCCAGGTGGAAACTTTTAGTTTTTTATGAAGGTAAGATATTGGATGGTTCCACCACCATGCTTATTATGAATCCAAACTGAAATGTTTTGGGTTTTTCTGGGTTATTTCTGTCTTACAGGTTAAGAGAGTATCCTAAATCTGACTTTAACACTTAGCTAGGGTGTCAAAACAAACAGAGTTCACTCTTATGGCTTGGTAACTGAATCCTTCAAGGTTTGATAAGGCTTTATAAGAATCCTAAGGGTTACTTAGTTTGTCACTGATTCAATTAAGTCCTATCATGATTACCATTTGTTAGGTAGTGCTTGAAGAAGGTTACTTATGTTATACTAGACAGTGAGTGTTTAATTTTGAAAATTTTACTCAGTGTCCCACCGTGATCGCCATTATGTTGGTGTCCCGTGTTTTGATAGTTTGGAAAATCAAAAGACAAGGCAACATCAGAACCAATCTTTAGAGTTACAGGATCTAGTCCTCCTGTTCTCAGAGAGGGATCTCTCAAAATTTTGTTTGCAAAGGTTTATCTTGTGTGCTTTGAGTATTGGTTTTAGACTAGTTATTAAGTGCAGGTGTTTATTTGTTTGTTTGGTTGGGCTGGAATGATACAACAGAACATGAAAGGCCTAGGAAAGATATATAGGACAGAGAAATATCTGGTTCATTGGGAAATGGAGTCAAAAATAGGTCATAACATACTCATCAATGGATATGGGATATCAAAGGGAAAATCTAACTTGACACCAGATCCTTTTGTTTTTGGAATGAGATGAACATTAATGATTTGGAAAGAGAGGGTTGATTCTCAACAAAGGGAATTTGAAAGCATAATTTGAACAATAAAGAGTTCTTTGATAGACAGGGCTAACCATAAATTCTACAAATCACAACTTTAAGCAAATAATGATCTCAAAACAACTTTTAAAATGAAATCTAAGATTCGGGGAACACCCTATTTCCTCAAAGATTTTATTTCAAATGACTTAGAAAACATAAAAGATTCACTAATAATTAAAGTCATAGAAGAGGGAACACCTAAAAACATCTATGATCATAATTATAACGACCTTTAAGCCAACTGTTTAAGTGAGGACAAAGGGCAAGATCAAAACAGACCTCTCTGATTCACTATAAGCAAAGAAATTCAAAGGGAGACTTCAATAACAGTTTTTAAGTGGCAACAGACAAGCAGGGAGAACCATAAATCATGCTGAAACCAACTGTTCAAACTATTAAGGAAATAAACAAGCATGAAGACTAAAGAGAAAGATTAAAGCCTCTAAAATACTTCAGCAGAAGAAAACATAAAACAGTGAAGGATGAACAAGTCTAAGGTGCTTCCAGGAGTCATTTCTTAGCCTAAAACTTTCAACCTACTGTAGTAAGAAATTATGGAACATAATGAAAATAGGGGAAAAACATAAAACAGTTCAGAATACTTCACCAACAGCCAAGCTCATGGATCCAATGATAGAGCCTTCTCAGGAACAAGCATGCAACAACATCATCAAGACCTCCAAGACTTCAATTTGTTCTTCAACTTCAACGGACTACGTATTTATTTCAAAGAGTTTCAGTATTACAACTTGTGATCAAACAACAACCAACCCCTATCTCATCTTCTTCAGAAGTATTTATAGAATAAATGAGGAGGTGGAATGGGATAAAATATCTTCTAAGTTCAATTAATACAGTTTACTGTCTCTCGGCCTTTGAGGGGCTTAATGGAGAACATTCTGATATTTTTCTTGTATTAATTGGTTTCTATTAACTACCAAGCTTGCTGGAAAGAATTTGTTGACTTTAAGGCTCTTCTTCATCCTCATAATAACTTCTGCTGTCAGTTTACAATAAGTTCATTTGGTTGAATTAATTGCTCAGTCGCATTAATGAAAATTCTTCGGGTCTGGTCATAACTCGGCCTCCTTTTGATTACTTTGAGGTTGTAGGTGGCTCTGTGGTAGCTGGGGGATTCAATTTGCCCCTGATGTGGCAACGTAGGCTCTTTGAACTGATAGATATTTTTATTTTAACCTAAAAACACCTTTAATATACTTGAATTCTGTGTTTCAGGGTCAACGAAGCCTATCCTTTGTCTTCTGGTCTTCAAACTTTCTTTAATCGTGAATCAGTTCTTTGATTTAGTCGAATAAATGGCCTAATCCCTCCAAACTGTGTTAACAGTTTTCAAATATTTTTCCACTTTTATTCCATGTTGTCGGTCTGATACTCTTTGATTATATTAATCTTCACTGTGTCTTGTTGATGTGCAGATCTGGGAAGGTCTCTTTATGGTATCAGCGCTTCATGATGTGACGACAAATATTAGAAATCCATTAGATGCGAAAAAGAACACACAAATATTATAAAATCTGCGTATGCGGGAAAAGCGCCGAGAGGGCGTCGGGAGAGAGCGTGGCCGTTGGATGGCCTCATCCAACGGTGTGGATCTGCGTAGAAGAGGTAAAAAAGGAGAGCGGAAGGATATATGAGTCAGATCCGTCGATCTGCAGAGATCGACGGTTAGGAGCGATCTGGGACGCATAATGGAGAAATAGCGAAAATACAAAGGAAAACAGGTTAAAAACCTTAGGTGGAGGGAGGAATGAATCAAATATCAAATGGGTTTCGGGTAAAATATGAGCCGTCGGATGCGACTAGACCCACAGAGATCACCGGCGGATATTAAAACGGGAGGTCGGCGATCGGGGCGAACAAACAAATGCACCGAATAAAACTTGCGATGCGATTTTGTGCGGACCATTGGATCGAAGGATTAGATCAACGGTGGAGAATGAATCGAGGGACTGGCCGATCGGAGGGAACAAACACATGCAGCGATCGAAAGTTGCGATGCGATTGAACGATCAAGGAGGTCTGATGCGATGGTGCGATCGGGCCATCGCAATCGGAAGTTTCAAATGAACACAATCAGAGGAGCCTTACAAAGGTTTCCGATGCAATCGGGCCATCGCAATCGGAGGGGCGGAGTTATATATATATAAGACCCAATCGCATCGGAAAGTCTTGATGCGGGTCTTTACAATCAACCCATTGAACTTTTCCGACGCGATAAGCGATTCGGCCTTCGCGCTTGGTTTTTGCGAAGAAAACAAAGGACCGGGGTTTATGAACATACGGGTCTTAATCGCATCGGAAGTTTCGATGCGGTCTTTTTAATCAACCCATTCTGAATTTTCCCGATGCAATTGCGCGATCAGCTCTTTTCAATCTAACCATTTTTTATATATAGCACGTGTCTTTTGGTTTTTTAGATCAAACTTTGGAAAAAAAGGATTTTTAGTATTTTCAAAGGAAAAAATGGATCGCGCATGGATTTGTCAGCGTTTTAAGCATCGAAGGCGGGCCCATGGGTTATATGAAAAAATAATATGATCGGAGAATAAAAGCACAGGGCTTTAATCGCATCGAAACTTTTGGCGTGGTACAAAGACTTGTCCACTCAGAATATTTGCGATGCGATTAAGCGCTCGATGGGTCGGCGCCTGGTTTGTGTGGCGTGGGCATATGGGGGAAGTGGTTTAGGATTTGGCTCAAGGGGGTTTTAAACCCATAGTCATAATACTTTGTTTTTTACAGATTATTTCATGGTTTTCAAAGGAAACGGGGGTTTCGGAATAGTTTAAAAATGAGTCTTAAACTATGGAAAATTGTTTTTCATGAATGGAAGAAGGAGAAATCATGAAAAATAGAGGAATTATATGGAGAAAAAGGGGAGAAAATGAAGGTTAGTTTTGAGTGGGGGAAGAGGAAAAAATGATGGTTTTGCAACAGTCTTTCTCTTGGATTTTTAGCAGAATTTCTGAGTATTGAAATGGGGACAATAGTGAAGATTCGGATAGAGGCATGAAGCCTTCAAGAGTCTTCAAGAGAAAACACTTTTTGCAGTAAAATTTGTTCCTTGAAGGCTCCAAAAATGATTTAGCCACCTTTTGGTATAACAAATTTATAGGTGGCTAACGGAATAGGCAGTTTGTTCATTTATTTTAACGAGTTCAAATAGTCAAGTGCTAGACAATATTTTCATGTTTTAGAGTCTGAAAAGGGCTTAAAAGAGAACTCCATGGTTTCGCTTTTTTGTATTTTTCAAGAGTCCAAAAAATTGATAAAATTTTACTCTGTCGTCAAAATGATTTGTTTTTAAACACAACTTGTTCTTTGCATAGAAAACTCAAAAAATTACAATAATTTGATCTCAATTATGGTAAAAATATTGAAAATTTGAACTTCTAAAGGTCAAAAAAATAAAATAACATTATTTTATTCATAAAAACTTATAAAATTTGAAAAGAACAAGTCATTTTCACCATTTGATTTCCCGACCAGTAAAAAAGGGTTTTTACCATAGAACTTCTGAGGCTCATATTGGGCGAACCAGTGGACCATTTCACAAACCATATTTTCAAGGTAATCAATTACTCCAATGTCTTGTAGTTCATCCATTTATTTTGCATTTTATGCTTTAGGATTATTTTTTAGGGGAGAATTTTTTTTAGAGATCGCCCGTAGGGGTGCGCGGGTTTTCCTCATTGGGCCCGTGCACCCCAATAGTTTTCAACATAAAAAATTATCGCGGTTGCGCAATTTTTTTGTACAGAAAGTGTGAACAAACACATTGTGTGTAAACAAAAATCACGCAGGAGCCATGAAGTTTTTCAAACATGATTTTTCTACCATAAAAAATTCTCTAAATTTCTCCAAAAAGAATCTAATTCTCCTTCATGATTATTTGTAGGAAAATTGAAACAATCATGCTTGAGTGGAGGGAACGTGAGCACAAAACACATGATAATGATGAAATTGATAGCCCGGAAATGCTACGAGCTTTAAATAACTATGGAATTTACAAATTTTGGTCCATTCAGGGAATGAAAGCTCAAGTAGATCTAATGACCTGGATGGTAAACGCCTGGGATATCTAGGAACAATGTTTTATCATTGGAGATCATCAGCTCATCATTGATGAAGAAAACATTTATTTTCTCACCGGTTTGCCCCGTAGGGGAGATGACATTTCTCTATTTGGATCACGGCCAGGAGGGAAATCTACTGCTTCCTACATGGTGCAATATTTCACTCAAGACTCACAACTGAAAGATGGTTGGATCGATATTAAACTATCGAGCAACTTGATCTAAATATTATTGGTTTCACAATCATGATATTGTATGGTAGTGCAGCCCCCCATGTGGCCATCAAAGCACAAATGCATACAATTGTTGAATGTTCTAAGGGAATGATATTCAGTTAGTGCGAAGGATTGATTATCAACATGAAAGGAGAACTTACTTGAGCCAAGAATGGAAAGCTAAAGAATTTCCATTACGGTTCCATTCTAATATCATTTTCTCTAGAGAGAATTCCACTCCTCATACCGCAGTAGCAGTTAATGGATCCTACAGGGCCAAAATGGGTTTCGTTGATGACTCGCCATGGCAGCGATGGAGGTCCTATTGTTTGATAGACACCTCAGTTTTTCATATGGCTGAGAAGACAGAATTTTATGATCAAGGACTTCCCCTAGGCAGGGATGGATTACAGGGCTGACCCTGATATGGAACTCTCACCTGGAGCACAGTGGGATAAAGTAGGTAAAAATTCTCATTTTGAGTTTTTATGTTTTATATATTTTTATTTTATTTTTATCATCCAATACTGCTAACCAAAATTTAACGTAGATGTATGTCCGGAACGACTAGCGGTGCTTCGTCAGTTTGATAGACGAGGAGCACAGCCCATAGCAGAAGTGCCACCACATAATGATGCAATTGGGGTCTTAACAAAGTTTAAACACAATCTGGAGAGGTTGACTATAGACATCCCAGAGACTATGACAAATAATTTACCTCTTTGATACCAGAGGCATGCGACTGGTGTTCCTGGTCCATTCATACAATACCTGCGTCGAGTGGCACGTGCTATAGTCTGTTATCATGATCATCATCATGGATAGTTGATGTTCGTCTTAGACTACATTTTTGTTTTTTTACCAGTATATTTAGATCATAAGGCATTTGAGACCTATGATCACAGATGATGTATATTTTTTGACAAGCTATGATAAACTAATATTTTGACCTAATAATGATAACTACTTTTTCGATCTCTGAGTATCTTGTTCAATATGGATTGAATATTTTTTTGATTTACGTTCAATGTTGCAAATGTCTATTTAAAACTCGATTAGCTAATGCATCAGCTAACGTGTTTAAATTTCTTTAAATATGTTGATATTCAATGTAATCAAACTGTCTTTCCAAGAGACAAACCCTTAAAACCATTCTTAACAATGATGGATTTATAATTGCATAAACATCGTTTAAATGTAATACAATGAGTTGAAAATCTAACCTAACAATCAAACGTTGAATGCCAAATGCAATGGCATCAAATAATAGCTCAATGACTACGCTATACTCTGTTATGTTATTCCTTGTTTGACCAAGGAAAACCCCATGAAGAGAAACTAAATCATTAGTGGGTGAATAGATGACCCAGGTAGCGTAAGACAGATTGTGTGTACTACGACAGGTGCTATCAGCAAAACCAATGTAATTCTAACGGAACGTCAACATCTCCAAAATCGAGAGTAATCAAGATAAGCAGAAAAAGTAGTATAAACTTGCAAAGAAAAATAACTAATCTAAGACACACATTCCTAAAAATGTAACTAATGCACAATGAATATATCCACGAAATAAATCACGCATAATATCTCTTTAGATAAATTCTATTTTACGGGTTGATCCAAATAGACATCATCATAATCAACTAATTCGTAGGCCCCTTTTGCAAGCATGTGCTTAACAATGTAAGGGCCATGCCACATCAGTTCGAACTTACTAGCGCCTAGCTTATCGTGAGCTTAATCGTATACTAAGACCAGATCACCTTTTGAATAGACACAAGGGTTAATTCTTTGATCATATTGTGCTTTAACACGTTTTTTTATGAGCCTCGACAGCTAATGCAGCGGTGCAACGAGTCTCATCTAACTGTGCTAAGAATAAAAAGCGCTCTTCCTCTTCAGAGGTAGTTGGTAATAACTCGATGGCTAGTTTTAGTGACATAATTTCACATTAAATTGGTAAAACAGCTTCCAAACCGTAAACGAGTTGAAAAGGATTAAACCCCATAGATGTTTTTGCTGAGGTACGGTATGCCCACAATGCTGAGAAAAGCATGGTATGCAAATTCGATTTATGAATTCCTACAATCTGTTTAATCATATTGGTTAAAACTTTGTTTACTGGTTCAACCTGATGATTGGCATGTGGGTAATAAGGATTAGAATTATCATGGCGTAGGCCGAGCTGAGTATAAATTTCAGTCATCATAATGTTTCGAAAGTGGCTACCATGGTTCGTAACAATGGCTTGAGGGACACCGAACCTAGCAATTACATGATTGAATATGAAAATAGTTGCATTTTCGTCATCAACCTTGAATGTAGGCATCACCTCAACCCATTTGGTAAAATAATATACAACGAGAATAATATACCCATGCCCCGTCTGAGTGTGGGTTACATGTAATGAAATCGATGCCCCATTTTGCAAATGGACTAACAACTATGATTGGGTGAAGAGGAGCGAGAGGGACGCACATCTTTCGATCAAAAAATTTGACAATTGTGACATTTTCTAACTACAAGGATACAATCTTTGAAGAGTGATGGCCAGAAATAGCCAACACATAATACCTTTTGGGCAGTTGCAAACCCAAAAATAATTAGAGGAAATTTTAGTCTAAAAGTGGCCTCCTAAGGAAAAATCAAGAAATTAATAAAAAATGTCATGTAGACATTTTTTTATTTTAATTTACTTTTATCTATGTTCCACAATATTTATTAGCATAAGATTCAATAAAAAAAATTAATACATTATTTCTAATTTTTTACTTTTATCGAAATCCCTAAATATATGGCACTTTTATTAAAATAATTATCTATATATAGTTTATATTTAAATATAAACATGTATATTTATATTTTATATTTAATTGTGTATATATAGTTTATATTTAACAAATTGTTTTATGTTTTTTAACTATATTGTCTATTGAAGTCACAATTTCACCCGAAATATATTTTTTTGTCGGAATCTAGTAATTTTTCCTTTCTAGAATATGTTAAAACCTTCCTCTAATGTGACAACCACATGCTCTAGAGTGGCAGTCATTTAAAACCTTCTCGAATTCCTCATGATTTAAACAATGTCAAAAGATAGAATCGGCACCATGACGGTAAAGAGTGTCGCAAACAATGTTATATTGATGAGACTGGTACTGAATCCTACGTCGAACAGACCATGAAATTTTGGACTAAAAATTTTGGTTTTGAAGATATATAATGATATCTCCATACCAAGGATCTAATGTACTGATCAGAAATAGAGATTCATGATTGGGAAGATGATCATCAGCCATAATTTCAGATTCAGTGTTGGGAAAGTCACATAAGAATCCAACAAAAACCAGTCATTTCTTTGATTTAGACTTTTTAAATTCCAAATAAAACTGTTGTAGGATGACTATCCACTTCAAGTACTTCCCCCTAGCAGTTGTTTAGTCAAAATGTACATCATAGGGTTGCAGTCAGATATCAAGGTTGTTTTGCGTTATAGTATGTAGTGACAGAATCTTTGGATAGCTTGTACAACTACCAATGCCAATTTCTCCACATGTGTATACTTGGTCTTGGTCGATGTAAGGTTCAGACTTAAATAATAAATCACATGTTCATTTTTGGATTCATCCTCTTGAACTAAAACCATCCCAATGGTGGAATCAGACGCAGCTAAATACAAAAATTAATCTCGATGATAATCAGGTGGATGCAACAACGGTGCATGAGTCAACACGTGTTTAAGTGCATCAAAAGCTTTATCAGTGAGCTCATCCCAAAATAATGGAACATATTGTTTTAATGTATTCCTTAGAAATGATGAATCCCAGAAATTGTCCTAATTATACAAAAAAGACATATTTATGTGGATTCAATCAGATATTGTAATACCTACATCGAATAAAAATAGCGCGTAAGTGCATAGGATGATCTTGTCGATGCAAAGAATGAGCAGGTAGGTCATCCAAGTAGGATTGCACAATATATTTGATATCGTGAAATGTGTAAGACATGGCCCTCTGAAAAGTGGCGCCAATGTTCTTCAAACCAAAGGGTAATTTATGGTATGAAAAAGTTCCCCATGGACAAATAAATGCAGTTTTGGGTTGATCAGTACGGAGTATGTTTATTTGATTATATCCAAAAAATCCATCCATGAATGAAAAGATTTTGTTGTCGGAACAATCATCAACAATCTAGTCAATGTAGGGGGTAGGATAATTGTCTTTGGGACAAGCCTTATTAACATCCCTATAATCGACACATACTCTAATTTTTCCATGTTTTTTTTTTACTGGAACAATATTAGATACCCAATCCGTCAATGGAATAGGATAAATAAAAATTGCACGAAGTAGTTTTTCAACCTCAGCCTTAATAGCGACTATTTTTCATGGATGTATTGAACGTAATCTCTTTCTGATAGTTTTTTCATCCGGATACGTCTTAATTTCATGAACTACAATGCTACGATCAAGCCTTGACATCTTGTCATAAGACCAGGAAAATATGTCGCGAAATTCCTCAAATAGGGATTTGTACATGTTGATTTCATCAAGTGAGCATGAAGCACCTATATGAATGTTTTAAATTTTTCCTCGTTTAACTGAAATGTAAATTGGAATTGTTGTTGAAATGTTTCCTAAATTCGTTTCAGAATCCTAATAAGGATTGAAATAGGGTTTTGAGGTTCACTAACATATTCAGTCGAGAAAATAGTTGAAAAGTCATTCTTGAATCTATCAAGGTCCAGTAGAAAAGAGGAGCGATGATGAAGATCGTCCCATGTTAATTCATCCAATGACAAAATTTCTTGAATACTTTCATAAATTAAAAATGCATGTTGGAAAGGATCAAAAAAATGTGTGATTGTTAAACCTGATAGATGAGAAGACTCATCAGTGATCACATTCAATTGATCATTATCGGTTGATGAAGGGTTGGAAAGCGATTGAACTGTCATATATGCCAATTTTTTTGGACTCAGAGGCATTTGATTTCCATATAGGCCTAACTATGATTCTAAAGGCACAATCCATGGGTCATCAAATGGTATTGTGCTTGATGTAATCATGTTGACATTATAAATAGCACAAGGAACATTCGGAGGAGGCATAGAAAAAGTTTCCATAAGAGTTGAGTCCTTAAGTAGTCCTACTCCAACACCTTCGTACGGGATAACCAACTTTCCAATGTACAGGACACTATCTGTAGAGCCAGGATTAGAGGTATAGTAAGACAACTGATCAATTTTGACAATCTTCCCTTTATGGGGGAACATTATTAACCGAAATATCGATGGTACTATAGCTGTCATATCATAATACCAACTTCATCCTAAGAGAAGGTTGTAATCAAGAGGGGAATCAATGACTTCTACCTCAAGAGTAACTATTTTTCCTTCTACCTCTATGGGTAAGTCCTAAAGAATTCCAAACGGACAAAAACCTCTTCCATCGAAGGCTTTCAGAATCATGGGTGATTGATTGATTGTTGGATAACCAAGAGTTTTCCAACAAGCCAAATACATAATGCACGTACATGCTCCCTCATCAATTACCGTGGGAAAAAATTGCCTAGATTTGACTAAAACAGGTATTGAAATCCATTTGATGCGGGAGTGTAGGTACAAAATTCTCAAGATCAAATACGATGAGATTAGAGTCTTGAGGGTCAATTTCTCTAATAGCTGACAATAGTAACTTCCTCTAGGTTGAACAAGACTTCGGCACTTCGAGGGCCGACATTTTTGAAGGTGACATAGCCAGATCTTCAACAATGTTGTAGTTATGAGCGGCTCTTGCATGTGGATTGAAAGCCGATTTTCAAAGTACACCCTTGGCAGGGAGTTTAATTACTAAATCAGGACCATGGAAAATTTTAGGGGCTAATATTCACAGGTGGGCTAATTTTCCATGGTTTTTCCAAAAAAAAGATTCGCCAATTTCCATTTTTTCTAAAAATGATTCGCCCAAATTTTACAATATAAAATTATTTTACGTTTAAAATCGCCAACATTATATAGAAAATATATATAATATCATTATAAATTTGAATAATTTTACAAATACATCAATAAACATTTTATAGTTTGCATATTAGGGGCTAGTGAGATTCGCCAATTTTTTAAACTTCAAGATAATTTTCCATCCTTAAAATTATCCCTGATTAGGACTAGGTTTCTCGATGTGTAATGGTTCGTAAATAGGGGGAGTTGACGTCGGAGGTTGATTTGATGATCCAGTTTCATTTCCAGTTACAGGACTCTTAGATCCATAATCTTGAGATCGCATTGCAACCATGACCTGGGAGGACATCATTAGGATATCTGTTGATGAATTGGAAGAGGATTCATTGTGGGAAATCATTTTTTTATCTTGCGAAGGAAAAGAATCCTTAAGAATAGCGGGTGTGGGTGAACCTTTGAAAAATTTAGATACCTCGGCCCAATGAGGGCACTCTTTTGTGTAGTGATCATTTTCATAGATAAGACAAGGATAACGAGTTTTCCTCTTTTTGTTAGACAGTTCGATTTTATTTGTCTTTTCTTTTGAAGAATTAATTTGTTTGTTTTTACCCTTCCCTTTATTTTTACTCCCGGATGACTTAGTCTTGACAGTAGATGAATATGCGACATGGATTTCGGCAGTAGTTTCCATAGAAGAGTCTCCTTTAGGTGAATCAAGTAAAGTTATAATTGGAGTAGTTGACTTGGATTATTTCTTCTTACTCTTCGATGTGTTAACTGTACCGATTACACCGTCTGTGGCATGAGAGTCAGAAGGAGTCGTAGTAAGTTGACCTTGGCGAGGTAAATATGGATTCTTTTCATACAAAATGCCAGATTGTGTGTAAACAAGGTCTACATATTGGGCTTGAGCCATAACCTACTATTTCGTTACAACGCCCCATTTAGCTACATCTTCAATAATCTTAGGGAGTAATGACTTGATAAACCACTCAGCCATAATTTGATCTGGGATAAAAACTCTGACTAAACGACGTCTACATCACCATTCATGGATGTGATCTGAAATGTACATAAATGTACTTTGTTTGAGTGAATTCAAAAATTTTGTACCATTATAATAACGAACTGGTAACTGAAAATTAGTAAGGAAAGTAGTTTCTAAGGAATTGAAATTATTGAAAGAGCCTTGTGGTAACTCATTGTACCAATTTACAGCTAAACTGATCAAAGTTCTCTGGAAAAGTCTTAACCGAAAGGAATCATCGATTAAATAGTTGGACGCACACCACAGATGGTAAGCCATAACATGGTTTGAGGGATCCTCTCCTTACTTTCCTTCAAATTTCGAAATGTCACTGGGAAACTTAGTAGGCATGGTTAGCCAAAATGAAAGATAGTAAATTGGATCATTCGTTAGCCAAGACAAGTCTGGTAATCTAAAGTTGCTATAAAAGGTAACCATCAATTAGTGTCTTGCTGAGCAAATTGATAACCCTGAGGGACGAGTCCAATACCTGGAGGAGGGAATCCAAGGTAACCTGAAATAGCCTGAGCAGTTGGAATTTTCACACCTCCGAGATATCCAGGGGTAGCCATACCAAATTGGGGTTGACAGAAATGTATGACTAGGGTATGGTTGACTCTAGAAATATGGATTTGGTCCAACTGTCCATATTGGAATTTTCCCTTAAATGGTTGACCTTGAAGAGGTTGACCTACCAAGGGTTTCACCTAAATAGGTTGACCTACAAATGGTTGACTTGTTTGTGTAGCTGCTATACCAGGTCTTCCCAAATATGTTTGAGGAATAGACTGGATTGTAGGTCCGGTTTGATGAATAATAGTTTGAGGGATAGCTTTTGTAATAGTTAGCGTTGACATTTGAGGGGTTGTAGCAACAGAAACTTGGGAAACTCCTGGGATGGGTGTACCTAGTTTCTAAACAGATTTTTTCATAGTAGATAGTATAGGAGTACTAGGAGTACTCAGGCCAACCTACTGACTACTAGGCACAGATGTCGTTGGTGTAATTTGAAGTGTACCTTGAATAGGTTGTTGGACCTGGGTGTAACCAAATTGTCCAAGTGGTTAAGTAGGTTGATTATAAGGCATTTGTGGGGTAGGTTGTAAAGGATGTTGAGTAAACAAGGGATTCCATACAGTGTTCATCCCTGGATAATGAGTTCCCATTGAGGGTTGTGACGCATAAGGTTGGCCATAACCAATTTGAGGCATTGTACCATAAATTTGATAATTACTGAGAATAGGCTTCCCTACAACCATAGGATAAGTTCCAGTGAAAGGTTGTCCTCCTGGAAGAGGTTTTTGCCCCCCAAGCAAAATGTAGCCACCTGATGAGCTATCTTGAGGGGTATTCCTAGAAAACATATAAACACGGTCTGTAGTCAAAATTTGGGTGGTAGACTCAAATAAGCAAGTTGATATAGTAGAATCTTGAGAGGAAGGAGATGCTTCTGAAAAAAGTTCCAGAAAGTGACTAGTACCCAGCAGGAACAGAACGACCACCATACAAAAAACTTTATGGAGAAGATGAAAACATGGATGAATCATTAGACATGCTTTCAAAAGCCATGTTAGATGTATTATATATCGGTAAAGAGTAAAATGGGATTCAGCCACATGGATCTGGTCGAAAAGGAATAAAAGGAAAATATAATGGGTAGTTTGGTTCACTAGACCTTAAATCTAAAGATACTTGACGAGAGTGAATTTCAGCTTCTTCTTCGTCGTCAATGATTTCTTCAATGTTAATAAGGCCAGGAGGAATATTCTCGTTGATGAGATTTTTTACTCTAGGTGAACGAAGAAGTAAGTTGTGTATCTAAGAACTCACCGATGACAGATTCTACTGTGACCGCTTCAGAAATTTCTGGTTGATCTTGTTTTTTTTCAAATATTTGAGGTCTATTAACTTCGAAATCGAGATGTATTATGATATATGATTATGCTTGTTCAGACGACCCGGCTCCGGTTGATTGAGTCATTTCAGTTTTTATCTTTTCCAATTGACTAGGTGTATATTCAGGGGATTTCCCCTGCATTCTACATGAATATCTCGGTAATTCAACCACGATTAATTACTTTAACACACAAAATCAAAAAATTTAAATAATCACACCTAAGGCCTCTAAATGTAACCAAAAAAATGAACACGCGCTACAAAATATATGAGGAAAACCACACACAAACAGTATGTTTTCACAATAAAATCACTAGTTGGTGATTAAATTCAACCTCGCAGAGATCAATGTGGAACACGAGCGGTTGGAATAGTTACCCTAACAACCTGCTTAATGAAACAGTCTGGTGGAAGTAACTCCACTATGCCATCTCGAAGTGAAGACTACCCTTCAGAAAGTCCAATGATTCTTGTCAACGCCTGCTCCAAGTATAGTGGGACCTTCCCTCCATTGTCACCTTGGGGAAAATCCTAATATTATAAACACTAAGGCTACCAACTGAGACAATTGAACCTGGGGGAAAATTCTATGGCCCGATATACACGCAAGGGCAGAGTATCAAATCTCAATCCCCTTGAAAGTTCCTCGACATGGTAAATACAAGGTTTACTAACAAGTTATCCCATGCTCCTCGACAATGGTTAATCTGAGGTTTACCATTTGTAATACGTGCACATATTCTATTTTTACCAATGAAGTAGGTACGATTACTCCATTGGGTCCAACATGACCTCGTGCTTGACTCTTTTACGAAGATCTTCCCAGAGAAAAATTGCAACAATTGGGTTTTTCCCTACCACAAGATTTTTCCCTAATTTGGTTGTTAAGAAAAAGTAAGAAGTTCTTTGAACTCAAAAAATGAAAATTACTAAAAAAACCCAATACATTCATTTTTCATTAAGAAATCAATTTATTTTTTAAGCATGACCAATAACACTTGTAATGAAAATTTTCATTGATTCCAAGCCAAAATATACAATTAGATTTGGAAACAATATTTCAATTCTTCAAAATCAAATAAAACTACAAAAACCCTAAAAATTATATTAAAAAAAATAAAAAATGAAAGCTCTTAATTAATGGTCTAACTAATGAGGGAAGTAGATACAATTTCAATTGAGGTACATGAGAGATCAAGGGGATTTTGAGTGAGCGATTCTTTGGGAACGAATGGTGATGTCTAGGGTTTCATCTTCTACAGTCGTAGGGGCTCGCTGTGGAGCCGATTATGCACTTACAAAAGTCAATCCAAACGGCGGACACAACCAACACCTGTTGTCTTAGTGGTCAGGACACATGGGAGCTCATATGCATCTGGGATTGCATATCTATATGTCAGCATACTATTTGGCAATCAACTTCTACGTCTGGAGACATCACGATCCATTTGCCCAGAAAATAACCTCTTCAAACTTCAGATCTGGAAATATTAGCCTGGATCTACAATACCGCCATCGATCCCACCTGCAAATGGATGGTACTACAAAAATTCGTCATTTGGGGCACACCCAACACCGTATCTTAGGGCGTCCAACATTGACTGGACCAGAAGGATTTTGAAAAGGGTGAGGAGCAGCACGATGGAGAAAGGCGATATTATGGATCTTGGTATTGGGTTTCTCGCCTTCACCGCGGCGACCTTGGGCTCCAAGAACCAGTGGTCGAACATTGACGTACCTCTGCAGCAAAGCAAACGAAGGAGACAGGAAACCCCCGTAGATCTGGACCTCTTAAAAACCAATTCGGACCCAAGGTTTCCACTAATCTCATGGCTACCCACAACCATTCACGAAGGCACCGCAATTGTGAAGGTTTGGATGGGGCTCTTAATGGGCGACGACCCTCGCACAGTTGCTACAGAAGGCCACGAAAATGCTGGCACGAAACCCCATCATGAGGATCTTGCATGGTCCCCTATGCCCTATTTGACGGCACATACCCCAGGGACCCTGAGGCATCCTCAACACAAAGGGAGTCCCCCATTGCAGAAGAGCCTAAATTCGACCCTGGTAGGAGATTACAAATCAGCAACAACAACCACGAACCAAGTAAACACAAACAGATTTAAAATTTTCATTAAAACCCCTGTGGGGAAAAATATAGTTCTATAGAAAGAGGAAATAGAACAAGTGATAGATCTCAAAATAAAAATCACACAAGCTTAGGCATACTCAACACCAATACAATTAGTGATACATGAAGGCAAAGCACTTCAACACTATAGTACCATAAAGGATTACTCCATAACCTTTGGTTCTACCATTATTCTCAACCTATGATTGCGAGGAGGAGGAATAGGGGACCGGGGAAAAACTAAAATATTTGATGGCGAAGGGGGAGGAAGTACCTCAAAACAGAATCACAATAATACAAGGTCTTCTTTCAAGAACATACTGCAGGGGAATAAAAACCAAACTGCCCCTACAGAATCAGCGGGCAATATCCCCAAGCCCTACATAGTTGAATAGTTGAATCACACTCTTGAATTGGTCATTGATATACCTGAGACCGATGATCATTGAAACACATATCAGGCACAGGCACTTATATGCTGCTTCAATAGCTTTTGGCCCAGACCAATGGATCTCTTTTAATGGATATTCAAAAACTGGACCATGGAGTGCGAAATACACCTATGCTCAAAATGCTTCTTTATAGTTAAATTTCAACATTCAAAAATCAGAGATTACATTCTCCATGAGGGTTCGTGGTTCTGGGGTTCGACAGGTCTTTACATCACCCTATGGACCCCAGATTTTGATGCTAATACCATGGTAGTTTCCAGAATGTCGGTCTGGGTCAGACTATACAATATTCCCTTACATTTCTGGAGTGATAACGTCCTCCAAAGTATAGGAAATATCATTGGGCTATACATCAAAATAGATACACAACGACTGGAGGAGAGAATATTCACCTCTGCATGTATTTGTGTTGAAGTATACCTCAACAAAGGACTTCCAAAAAGCATACAACTGGTACATAAACAAAAAAAATGGATGCAACATATAGACTATGAAAATACAGCCTTCAAATGCAGAATATGCAGACAGATCAGTCATCTACAAAATACCTGTCCAGAAGAAAAAAGAGAAAATCGAAGAAAGACAAGGGTCGGGAAAACACCCAAAGGATGGCAATATCCCCCATGCGACTCGGAGGAGGAGATAGAAGAAGAGGAGGAATTACCCACTACAGATGGGAACAAACAAGAAACAGTTATCCCATATGCACAAGAAAAAGAAACACAAGATCCATTTGAAATACAAACACAACAGGACCCGCCCACAAAGGACCCAATTGTAACAGACAGAGTTGGGAACAAAATGCATCATTCATCAAACACCTCAGACTCGGACAAGGACATTGGCGTAGCTACAGTTGAAAATCAGCTCACCCTTGTCTCTCCCATGTCATCTCAAGGAGCATGGTAGAAGGTGGTAAAAAGAAAGGGAGAAAAACTTAGTCTTTCTCCCCATTATATATTATTGATCTTTTCTTGTCATTTTTTAACACCAGTCTTGGCTACTTGTTGGTCTTATATCTGCTAGTGTAAGATGTAATTTTGTTTCTTATAATAAAATTATGATTTTTCCTTGGGAAAAAAATGATCTAATTAATGATACCTATGAGTGCACTTTCATGACTACTTCCAGCTAAAAGGAAAATAAATCGTTTTTCCACTTAACAAACAAAAGAAATTTCATAAAATAATACTTTTTCGAGACAAATCCTACTTCACATATCTATAATTTTTCCTTTGCAAAGGAGCAAAAACAATTATTCAAACAAACAGGACTAACAAGACACCTGGTAGCTCTAGAAGAAAAAGAGAGAAAAATAGTGATCTGGGCAGTCAATCTATCTTTCCAAATAGAGCAATTCAGCAAACGATGGAAAACCCTACCTGAAAAATGAAAAAGGGATAATTTCTCAAAAAAAACACTTAAGGAAATTAAAATGAGATAAAAAACAGACTCTAAGGGTTGATATAAGTAATATTGAACCTTTATAAATTAAACATTTGACTCTTGTAGAGAGAAAATTCATTTTTTCAAAAGTTCTCAAGGGGTGTGTAGGTAACCAGTGAAAACTAGTGTGCATGCGCACTGTGTTAAACTACGAGCTGTGCAAATATGCGCTCTGTTTATGAATAATAACTGTGTAGGGGAGAGAAACTTCAAAAAAAAAATCAAGGTGTTCTAACTCAGAGGATATAAAAGTTCTTAAACCCAAAAACACTTAGACTGAATCAAACTAGAAAAATAGGAGAGTTGAACCAAAGAGAACTGAGAGAACTAAGTCGTTCCCCAGTAGGGTCACCAATTTGTTACCCAAATAAATCCCTCTTGTGCACAAGAGTTATCTCCCTAGTATCCCAACAGATAACTAGAAACAAACAGACATAAGAAAATATCTTTCCCTAAGCTATTATCATTCAGATTATCAAAGCTATAAAAGAGAGATTGATGCTCTTACCTTTCAACGAGATGCTTGGTGAAGACCTTGCCTTTTTTCCCGAAGAATCTCTTCAATGCTAAGAAGAAACCTGCGACCACAAACATGAAAAGAATCAAAATCATTTGCAATATAATGATAATCCAACTACCAGCTTAACTTAATGATCAAGGAGATTAAGAAATGTAAGTGCTTTAATGAATCTGGAAAACAACACAATGAGAAAAAGTATCCAAATGTATTATTCATGAATAAAAGAGAAATATTACAACCAATCCTTGATGTTGTATAGGTTCCTCCCCTCCCAATATTCCTCCTTGTTTTAACAATATTTCCACTCTAAAAATGACCAGCATAATATTACCATAAGTGAACTCCCCTAACCCTGAAGTCTCAGCTCAATTTATAGGAGAGACTGAGGAGGTTTCATATTCATCAAAGAGCGGTGAGATCCATAAATGAGGGGATTAGGGTTCCATGATCCAAGGGGATAGGCTCCATGATTGGAGGGATTTAGCTCAAACTGATTATGACTCAAAGGATTCTAGTTGGAAATTATGTGCCTAACTATGCTTCTAGAAGTTACTTTCACCTTTTAATTTATTTTAAGTAGGGTGCACAAGTTTTAATAGAAAACAGAGCGCAAAGTTCCATGGGGAGGCTTAGTAATATCCGTGCATGCATAGGAAATGACTGCGAAAGGTGTGTAATCCATCTTTAAGAGTTATTAATATTTATTTTTCCCAAATTTCATAACTTGGTCAAGGAGTATAAATGTTTGACTTCTAAGGAAGCATCAATATGGATGGTGATATATAATTTATTGTGCCCAGAGGCGCATCTACAGCCCAATAAGACCCCGATGTCAGGTATGTCACGTCCTCATACAAAATGTCGGCTTAAGTTTCAAATTAAAAAAAATAAAAAATAATTTGAATGGATAGTAAATTATATACGTGAATTTGAATGGATCATAAATTTACCTTTAACAAAAAAAATTACCACATTGAATTTCCAAATTAAGTAAAATTTTAAACATCTTTACTCTTTACTAAAGTCAATACCATTTTCTAAATCAAAAGAAAAGAGTTAATTCAACACAAACAATCAAATCCAAAATCTTTTAATATTCCTTTTAATTAAATATTTGTAAAATGAATTTATACTTACCCCAGAGCTATGGTAAATAAATAAAAATATATATAAACTAGATGTATGGTAAATAAATAAAAATTCTTTTTATATTTATTCCATAAACCTTTTTATATTTAAAAAAACTTTAAAAAGAGGTTTTATTTAGATGAAGCCTATGGGACGAACACCATGGGACAAATTAATATTGATACCATGGGCCAAATACCATGGGTAAATAAATAAATATAAAAGAGGTATAAAAAAGTATGATAAATAAATAAATAAATATAAAATAGATATAAAGAGGTATGGTAAATAAATAAATATAAAAGAGGCATAAAGAGGTAACGTAAATAAATAACAATATATCAAATAGGATTATAAATAAAAATCTAATTATATAACAAGCCTATGGGTCAAATACCATAGTAAAGAAAAGGGGTATGGTAAATAAATAAAAATATAAATAAACTAGGGGTATGGTAAGTAAATAAAACCTCTTTTCATATTTACTCCATAATCTGCTTTATATTTACGAATATTTATGTTCATTAGTTTACATAACTAAGAAGAAATAGAGAGAGAGTGTGTGTATGTTTAGGGGTGAGATAAAGAGACAAAGTAAGATGTATGGAAAGAAGGGGGGAGAGAAGAAGTGAGAAGGAGAGAGGGAGGGATATAGTAATGTAGTTGGAGAGAGAGAGGGGTGGAAAGAGAGAGAGAAATAAAGGGATGGGGGAAGAGAGAGGATTAGAGAGAGAGAGAGAGATATGGGGGAAGAGAGAGGATTGGAGGGAAAAGAGAGAGAGAGAGGTGGGAGAGAAAGGGAGAGAGAGGAGGAGAGTGATGGGGGAAGAGAGAGTATTGGAGAGAGAGAGAGAGAGAGAGAGAGAGAGAGATCAGGGAAGAGAGAGGGATTTAGGGGAGAGAGAGAGAGAGAGGAAGGACGAGAGAGAGGAGGAGAGAGGGATCGATAAGAGAGATGGAGTTGGAGGGGGAGAGATGTGTAGGAAATAAGAAATATAAAGAGTGAGAAGTGGAGAGAGAGAAGTAGTGACAAGGGAGAGACAGAGAGAGAGTGTGTATGTTTGGGGCTGAGATAAAGAGACAAATAAGGAGAGATGGAGATAAGGGGGGAGAAGGAGATATAAGGAGAGAGGGAGGGATATAGTGACATAGTTGGTGGGTGAAGAGAGAGAGAGAGAGGGAGAGAGAGATGGGAGAGAAAGGGAAAGAGAGGAAGGAAGAGAGAGGATGTGAGAGAGTGGAGAGAGGGAGGGAAAGAGAGATGGACTTGGAGGGGAGGGGGAGAGAGGTAAGAAGAAAGAAATAGAGAGAGAAAGGTGAAGAGAGAGAGAGTGAATGAGTGATAAGGAAGATGGAGAGAGAGGGAGAGAGGGGGAAGATAGAGATATAGATGGAAGATGAAGAAAGGGAAGAAGAGAGAGATGGGGAGAGGAGGGGATTGACAAAGAGATTGATATATATGGATTGCGAGAGTGTGTGTGTTTAGGGGGGTGAGATAGAGAGGAAAAAAAGAAGAGATGGAGGGGGATATAGATATGGATGGAGGGTGGAGAGAGGGAAGAATATCTCTCACACTAGATGCATTGATATAAGTGGAGATGGTGTTTTATAATCCTATTTGATTATTTGCACTATATGCATCGATTTTAGTGTAGAAAATTATTTCTAATGATATTTGATTACTTGCACTAGATGCATTGATTTCAGTGTAGGTGGTGATTTCTAATACAATTTGATTGCTTGCACTGAATTTGTTGATTTCAATTTAGATGTCGATTTATAATTATATTTGATTACTTTCACTAGATGAATTGGTTTCAATGTAGATGATTTATAATCCTATTTGATTGTTTGCACTAAATGCATTGATTTCAGTGTAGATGGCGATTTTTAATCCTATTTGATTTATTTGAGTAAATGCATTGATTTCAGTGTAGATGTTGGTTTCTAGAGAGAGAGAGAGAGTGATAAGGAAGATGGAGAGAGAGGGAGAGAGGAAAAAAGGAGGAAAGAGAGATATTAATGGGGGAGAGGGAGGGAAGGGGAAGATAGAGATATAGATGGAAGGTTAAGAGAGGGAAGAAGAGAGAGATGGGGAGAGGGGGTGATTGAAAAAGAGATTGAAATATATGGAGTACGAGAGCGCGTGTGTTTAGGGGGGTGAGATAGAGAGACAAAAAAGAATAGATGGAGGGGGATATAGATATGGATGGAGGGTGGAGAGAGGGAGGAATATTTCTCGCACTAGATGGATTGACATAAGTGGAGATGGTGATTTCTAATCCTATTTGATTATTTGCACTAGATGCCTCGATTTTAGTGTAGATATTTATTTCTAATGATATTTGATTACTTGCACTAGATGCATTGATTTCAGTGTAGGTGGTGATTTCTAATACAATTTGATTGCTTGCACTGAATGTGTTGATTTCAATTTAGATGTCGATTTATAGTTATATTTGATTACTTGCACTAGATGACTTAATTTCAATGTAGATGATTTCTAATCCTATTTGATTGTTTGCACTAAATGCATTGATTTCAGTGTAGATGGCGATTTCTAATCCTATTTGATTTCTTTGAGTAAATGCATTGATTTCAATGTAGATGTTGGTTCCTAGAGAGAGAGAGAGAGTGAGTGATAAGGAAGATGGAGAGAGAGAGAGAGAGAGAGGAAAAAAGGAGGAAAGAGAGATATTAGCGGGGGAGAGGGAGAGAAGGGGAAGAGAGGGAAGAAGAGAGATATGGGGAGAGAGGGTGATCGACAAAGAGAATGATATATATGGAGTGCGAGAGCGTGTGTGTTTAGGGGGGTGAGATAGAGACAAAAAAAAAAGAGATGGATGGGGATATAGATATGGATGGAGGGTGGAGAGAGGGAAGAATATTTTTTGCACCAGATGGATTGATTTAAGTGGAGATGGTGATTTATAATCCTATTTGATTATTTGCACTAGATGCATCGATTTTAGTGTAGCTATTTATTTCTAACGATATATGATTACTTGTACTAGATGCATTGATTTCAGTGTAGGTGTTGATTCCTAATACTATTTGATTGCTTGCACTGGATGTGTTGATTTCAATTTAGAAGTCGATTTATAATTATAGTTGATTTCTTGCACTAGATGCATTGATTTCAATGTAGATTATTCCTAATACTATTTGATTGTTTGCGCTAAATGCATTGATTTCAGTGTAGATGGCGATTTCTAATCCTATTTGATTGCTTTGAGTAAATGCATTGATTTCAGTGTAGATGTTGGTCTCTAATCTTATTTGATTGATTGTATTAGGTGCATTGATTTCAATGTAGAAGTTATTTTCTAATCTTATTTGATTGCTTGCATTAAACGCATTGATTTCAATGTATATGTTGATTTATGATTTGATGTAATTGGATATATGACGGTACATTAATATTAAATTGATTGGGTTAACAAGATGCATTGATTTTAGTGTAAGCACAAAAAGTTATTAACAATGTAGATTGATTTTTGTGTTATAGTAATTTAAGCTATTAATATTGGAGAGCAAGAGAGACAAGGTATCATGTTTACTACAATAGATCGAGCTAAAGATTTAAATGGTTTACGATTTAAATTTTATTTTTCATATAATCAATATGAAAAGATAACAAAACTAACAAGGGAGGAAATAAGAATAGTAGAAGAAAATAGTTTGAGATTGATTGTAACATGAGTACGTTCTTATTATTCACATTTTTTATCTTTCAACACTATTATTGTCACTTTGCATTTAAAAAAAAATATTTCATCATTTTTCATCATTATAGTTATTAACAATAATTATCATCTCAACGAACCAAGGTAACTAAGAAAATTTAAAATTAAAATGACCAAGTTAATCTCAGAAATATTTAGCATATTTAAAATGATTATATTAATATTTGATATATTTACATATTATTGATAAAATTAATCATATCTTCGATAGATTTTCCTTGGTAGCACACGACTGAAACCAGCCTAGATCTATCTTACATCTCAAAATATACAAAAATTTTAATAACTGAAAAATGTGACGTTGATGCTTCCGATTGGAACCAGCCTAGATCCATCTTAACTCTGGATCTATCAAGTGCTGAGAGGGATCAAATCTCTCTAGGTGCAAACCTTTCCTCAAGTTTTGCTAAAAAAGGAGGTTTGCACCTAGAGAGATTTGATCCCTCTCGGTGCTTGATAGATCCGGAGGTAAGATGGATCTAGGCTGGTAGTAGCAAAATGACGTGTAACAGGAGCAAAGGAGTCTCCTTGAATAGGAGCCATGATATATTTCCTGAATCGAACAGGAATAAGGATTTCATCTCTGATTGAAAGGGAGTGATGTTGAACATCACATGTGCCTTCTCTTATTCAGTTGATGAAGAAACTAATGGTGGGGTATTGGATAAGCATCTGTGGTTTCCTTGAGGATATAAAATCCAAGAAAGGAAAGATATTGATACTCTTTGAGGATAGGATAGGTATCCAAGATAAGAGTAATTGAGAGGACCGATATTATTTAAGGACTTGTGAATAAATATCTAGGATAAGAATAGTCCTAAAATTACATACCTTGTGAAAATTCAGATGGGTTATGTACCTTGTAGAGATAGTGTGGTATCACACATAAACCCTCCCAGCATAATGCTCTTGAATGAAGTAGAGATTGTCTAGTTAGGCCTTAAAGATATTTGTAACAACCCTAGGTTAAATTTCCATATAAATAAATAATATATGCACATTATAAAAGAAAAAAAGATCAAACCAAGGTCATGGGACATGTATTCCTATTTGAATAAGGGGGGGGGGGGGGGGAATACATTGGGATCCACTTGTGGTTAATTATTTATTGGGTATGAAAATTGGCATTGGAAAGAGGCGAAAGGCAATAAATGGAAATTAATTATTACACACTAGCAAAGGACATGAAGAAAAGATGCAAAAGAAATAAAGGAAAATGAAATAAATTCCACTTCAGTAAGTAGGGAAGAGGAAGAGACAAAAAGGGACAAAAATAGTAACATAATATGCATGCAAGGAAAAATGGAGAAAAAGGGAAAGAAAAGAAAATAAAATGGAGCTAGAAAGCATTCTAGCATTCTCATAGGGAAAAAGGAGACAAAGAGGAGAGAGAACACTACAACAAGGGTGAACTACACGCATCACTTGGACACAAGCAAGGAAAAGCAAGGAGCATAATAGGAATTCATGTGGCATCCAAGAAGAAGATTAGAACAACAACCAGTAGGAAGATTTTTGCAAGTAACAGTGTGCATATTGATTATTTTGTTGGGTTTTGGATGCACGGTTCTTGCATTGTTATTTTGTTGTCATTGGCATGGATTTTTTCCTGGATTGGAAGTTATGTAAAACCTTGCATTATGTCATTTTTGGATTTCCATGATGTATTGGGTTCCCTTTTTGGTTGAGCTTTTGATTTCTAGTATATTTTGGATCTGGTTGAGGTGGTCTCAGGAAAATCCCAAGGGTTGAGGGTGGAGATGGTTTTCTCTAGGAAGCCCTTGACGGGTGGGTGGAGAAAAGAAAAACCTTTGGGTATGGTGAAGAAATTCTAAGGGATCCAAGCTTGTGTTGGTTTTGGTGATTTCTATAACTGGTATTAGGTTAAATCACTATGGAATGAGGATGGAGGTGTTACTCCTTTGGATTCCATGTTTGTTTATGTTTGGTTTATCCAATCTAATCCCACATTCAAGCTTGGAATATGACATGGGGGTGATTGGGTGGAAAGAAAGAATCAGTTCAGCCCAACCTATGGTTGGGTGGAAAGAAAGAATTAGTTCAGCCCAATCTATGGTTGGGTGGAATGTGGAAGTCCCTGACTTGGTTGGTGCTATGCATATGATAATATGTGATGCTCTTTAACGAAGATATATGAACACAAGTTTTGGTTTATTGTATTGGAATTTTGACTAGTTTGTCGTGGCTTCATTATTGGTTAAATGTATGTTACATGCATGGTGTATTTATTGTTATATAAACATATCATTTTATTGATCTTAGTCATGGTTGATAGGTTCTTGGGATTTTTATGTGGATGTATGTGCTAATTTGTGGTTATTGCGGCTAGCGTGAGAGGGAAGTAAACCCCCTTGACAAATATTTGGTAAAACTAATGAACCAATGAATAAAATATGCATCTAAACCTAAAGGAAATTTGATCACAAAATGTATCTAAAAGTGAATAACTTGTACCAAGCAAGCTTGAGAAAAAAAAAATATTAAGAAAAGAGCATGAAGACTCAGGAACCTTTTTTACATAGTTTTGGAAAATTCTGGGTAGTTGGCCTAAAATTCCAAAATAGAGTTTGTGGTTGTAGCCTCAGAACGAGGAAATATCAACCACAACTGAATTGAGGATGGGTTGTGTGTACGATTGTAGGCCTATGGTTGCATCACAGGCCTGCATGTGTGCAGATGGGAGGCAAGTTAGGTCAAGAAGTGGTCTCAACTCAAGAGAAATGATCACTTGGGAAATTTACTCTGATGGCAGTGTGATCATGTTTCTCTGGGTGTTTCTCGTAAGTTCTAAACAAGTTGACCCCATTTCAATATCTGCATCTATGAATTTGGGTCACAAATAGTAACTCTCAGCTCATGTTTACCCTGGTAAGTAGGTTAAGTGGGTAAATGTTGGGTGGGGTATTACAATAATGCTAGTCATGATGATGATGGTTATAGTTTGCTTATCAATCTGACTCTTGTCATAAGAACTCTTTAGTTTGATAATTATTTTGTATTGGTTATACAATTATGAATACCTCCCTAGTTAAAGTGTTAAATAATGTAACTAGTTTTGGTCTTCATAATTGTTGTTGTACATTTCAATATGTATCATATGTAATAAAAAAAGAATAAAAGAAAAAATTATTATTTTAAATCATGGGTTTCATGCTTATTATTGATGGAATTCTAGGTAAAAGCATGTTCTTCATGCTTATAAGTTTTTTCAAGTTTTAGGATTTATTGTCACCAGTCAAAGGAGTCAACATCATTCTTATAAGACCCTTACAAGAAAAATCTAATTGGTAAAATAATTATTTTTGAGTCTAGAAAGTCCTGGAAACTCCAAAAGTACAAGTCAGCCTTAAGGAAGGAATTTCACCCCTTGGGAAGGCTATATAAAGGAAAAATTTGACCTCATTTGGGACACACTCACCAACAAGTTTGATCTCTAAAGGAAGAACTCAATTTGTAGCTGGAAAGAAGGAAGAAGGAAGAGCGAAAGTCTAGAAGGAAAGAAGAATCCAAGGAGGAAGAAAAATATTTGTTTTTTAGCTCTATCTCTCTCACATGTGTGAAATTTAGGGTCTCTACAACTTTCTCGAAGGGTCGAAATTAAGGGTTTGAGTTACAACAGGATTGTTGGAACGGGGTCTCCTAACAAGCTACGAAACCGCTCCATTTTGGTTATTTTTGTTATATTTAGTATAGCGCAGGGGTTTTGGGGTGGGTCAAAGCCCTGAAAGCATTGTAATGGGGTTAAAGGGTAAACTAGGGGTCCAAAAACCATGGGTTGCGGACCATAGGAATTTTAAAGCTAGATTGTTATAAATAGAGGCATTTCAGATTGTAAAAGGTAGGATTTGAGGAGCTATTGATGCGATATGTTGGGTAAGCGATCTGTTTGGGTTTTTGGGGAACGAAATCCTGCTGGCTATGTGCACAGAGATCCTAGTCTAGCTGTGTGCGGACCCTGCTACTGTGTGCGCAGGCTAGGAAGGGAATTGTAAGGGTGATGAATGAATGAATATGCAGGATTATTAGATCTGAATCTAACGCAGCCCAGCTTGCCTTACCCTTCCTTTCTCAAGGTGCAAAAACCTGGTTCTAGCACCCACCCATACTACTTCAAGTGAGACTGTGACCTGCGCAAGCAGGTCACTACCGAAAGGTTCAGTAGTATAGGGGTTTGTTGGCAAACCTTGCACACCGAACCTGGGTCAGGACCCCTCAATCCAACAAATGGTACTATTGCCCGGATCATCTGTCTCATATTGATACAGGGGAAGAACCCACTAACTTAGATGAAGGCTTACATGATGCGCAGCTGTTTACCATTAAAATGGTGGATGACCACTTTTCTGATATCCTTGAGTTCCTTACTACGGGTATGGCCCCCGCTGCATATTTGGTGCAATAAAAAAAGGAGTTGGTTACCCGAGTAGCAGACTTTACTATCATCGCAGGACAGCTATACAAGCTAGGCGAAGATGAAATACTCCGCAGATACGTATTAGAACATGAGAAACCCACCGTCCTCACAGAAGCCCATGAGGGAGTTGCTAGCGGCCACTACACAGGAAGGGCTACAGCGCAAAATATTTGAAGGGCTGGCTTGTGGTGGCCTACCCTACATCAGGATTCTTACACCTATTGTAGAACGTGTGATACCTGCCAACGAACCAGCCGCCCCTCACGACGCGATGATATGCTGTTACAGCCCCAAATGGCCCTACAGGCTTTCGATAAATGGGCCATTGACTTTATAGGACCCATTAATCCACCAGGCAAGAAAATCGGCGCGCACTACATTATCACTACCATTGACTACATCACACGATGGGCTGAGGCATAGGTCGTGAAGGATTGTACCGCTGATAATACTGTGCACTTCATCTTTGAGCAGATTCTGACCAGGTTTGGCTGCCCAAAAATCCTAATGAACGACAAAGGTACGCATTTTGTTAACCAAACGATTCAAGCTTTGAACGATGAATTCCGGATCCACCATGCCAAGAGTACACCATACCATCCCCAAGCTAATGGAACGGTGGAAGCTTTCAACAAAATTTTGGAGCAGGCACTAACGAAGGTTTGTAATGCTAATCGTAGTGACTGGGATATTCGCATCCCCTCGGTCCTATGGGCTTACCATACGACCTACAAAAAGTTGACCAATAGGACACCTTTTCGAATGGTCTATGGCAAGGAGGCCATCATGCCCATAGAATACGTTGTTCCTAGCCTATGCATTACAACATTTAAAAATATGGCAGACTCTGATATCATAGAAGAACGCCTGGCGCAACTGGTAGCATTGGAAGAAGATCAGTTTACTTCCCAGTCTCAACAACAGGTACAAAAAGCTAGAGATAAAGCCTGGCATGATCAACACATTCGCCAGAAGACATTTGTCGCAGGTGATATTGTCTTATTATACGACAGCCAATTTGCGAAACATCCTAGCAAATTCCGGTAGCACTGACTTGGTCCCTACATAGTTCAGAAGGTTACGAATGGCGGAGCAGTCAAGTTAGCTACCCTGCGCAGTGACCTCCTCCCTGGTTTTTTCAATGGAGGTCAACTCAAACCATACCGGGCTACGACTCATGGGGTCGCAACAGTGCTGTGACTCGGGACGAGTCACAAGATTGTGTTGGGGGACTATTGGAACTGGGTCTCCTAACAAGCTACGAAACCGCTCCATTTTGGTTATTTTTGTTATATTTAGTATAGCACAGGGGTTTTGGGGTGGGTCAAAGCCCCGAAAGAATTGTAATGGGGTTAAAGGGTAAACTAGGGGTCCAAAAACCATGGGTTACGGACCATAGGAATGTTAAAGCTAGATTGTTATAAATAGAGAGGCATTTCAGATTGTAAAAGGTAGGATTTGAGGAGCTGTTGATGTGATCTGTTGGGTAAGTGATCTGTTTGGGTTTTTTGGGAATAGACTCCTGCTGGCTGTGTGCACAGAGATCCTAGTCCAGCTGTGTAAGGACCCTGCTGCTGTGTACGCAAGCTGGGAAGGGAATTGCAAGGGTGATGAATGAATGAATATGCAGGATTATTAGATCTGAATCTAACGCAACCTAGCTTTCCTTACCCTTCCTTTCTCAGGGTGCGAAAATCTAGTTCCAGCACCCACCCATACTACTTCGGGTGAGACTGTGACCTACGCAAGCATGTCATTGCCGAAAGGGCCAGTAGTATAGGGGTTTGTTGGTAAACCTTGCACACAGAACCTGGGTCAGGACCTCTCAAGCCAACAAGGACAAAGTGCATTATCTTGTTGTTGTTGGAAGGAAACACTATTTTAAATACATTGACCTTGGAAGGAGTTGTCTTGCTCAAGAAAGGTGTTAAGGAGAATCTGAATTAGGGTTTTCTGCAGCGACATCAAGGCAAAAAAATTGGTTCTAAGCTACATGTCGAGTTGTAATATTGGAGCTGGTAGGCTGAAGTTGCAGTTTGAAGTTGGATAGTATAGAATCAAGGAAGGAATTGTTGAACGGATGACCTTGTACTTGGAGGAGGACTTGGTCTATGGTTTGGGTATTTATTATCTCATTTGAAGCAGGTTTTATAAGAAGAGAAGAGGTTTTTGGTTTTTCCCCTTGGTAGGGGTTTTGCCCTGGATTAGAGAATAATTTGTGTGTCCTTTGTTGCCATTGTCTTTGTTCTTGATATTTGTTTGATGAAAAAATTTAAATAAAATAACCAAAGAAGACTAAGTTCACAAACAAATATTAAGGTTAAGGAAAATTGGAATTAATAAGCTGTCACTTCACATTTTACAACAACTACCACCTCCAGTAGTGTGAAGCATTTGGTATGGTTATCAAAGAGCCAATAGGAGTCAATATGTGGAGATTATTAAATTGGTTTCATATTTTCCCCAAATTTTGATAAAATAGGATAGTGATGATATATAAAAAGTA